>JASGAU010365119.1:0-12719 GCA_030220045.1 Australoheros facetus
CTTCACTAATGCTGTTTCTGTACTGTGATGGATTCTGAAACCTGACTGAAACTCTTCAAATAAACCGTTCCTCTGCAGATGATCAGTTAGCTGTTTTAAACTACGCTTTCAAGAATCTTTGAGAGAAAAGGAAGGTTGGAGATTGGCCTATAATTAGCTAAGACAGCTGGGTCAAGTGATGTCATTCTAAGTAATATTTTAATTACTACCAACTTAAAGGCCTGTGGTACATACAGTAGCCCAATAATAACGACAGATTGATCATGTTTAAAATTGAAGCATTAATTAATGGCCAGACTTCTTTGAGCAGTCTAGTAGGAATGGGGTCTAATAGATAAGTTGATGGTTTGGAGAAAGTTAGTATTGAAGTTAACCCTGTAACGCCAGGCAATCACCGCTGAAGCACCCATCACCTGCCCCTACTAACTGTGAACAGCAGGTTAAGACCGAGCGTATCACCGCTGAGCCGGCTGATCAAAGGAGATTTGAATTACTGTAATTCTGCGACCGTTTGTCCTATCGGAAAAATTCAGAGGGTTTCTGAAAGCTGAAGATTTGTGCTTCACACCCAACATAGGGTTATTACGGTAGTTGTTACCAGAAGTCCACGAACAGTAGCACTTTTGAAGTACACTGTGTCAGTGTTAAAGGGTTAACTCAGAAAGATCAATTTGAGAGAAAGAGTCGAAATAAATATCAGCAGTACTGAAAGCAAGCAAACATGAAGATATGTCTTTGAGATTTTCAGGAATAATTTTTTCTCTGATGGTTAAAATTTTATTTGCAAAAAATTTATAAAGTCATTACTAGTTAAAGGAATACTCAGCTCAACAGAGCTCTGACTCTTTGGCAGCCTGGCTACAGTGCTGGAAAGAAACCTGGGGATGTTCTTATTACCTTCAATCAGTGATGTACACACTGTGTACGCTGTGATGTACACAGTGATGTAGTAAGATGTCCCAGCTTTATGGAGGGCTTTTTTTATATAAAGCAACAAACACTTTTTCAAGGCCAAATGAAGATCTAATAAATTATTAAGATGCCATTTCCTGTGCAGCTTACAGGTTATCTGCTTTAAGATGCACATCTGTGAATTACACCACGGAGTGAGGCACTCCTGATATGAGCATCTCTTTTTCAGAGGAGCCACAGTATCCAGAGTCATATGCAGTGAAGCGCCTTGTTGTGATTTAGGGCTATATTAATAGAATAGAATAGAATAGAATAGAATAGAATAGAATAGAATAGAATAGAATAGAATAGAATAGAATAGAATTGAACTGAACTGAACTGAACTGAATTGAACTGAATTAAAAGATGAGATAATCAACCTCTTTGGGAATAGAGTTTAGGTAGTGTGGGTGACATTTCCTTAGGGTCTCCATGTTCCTTTTGGCCAAAGATTCAAACCCAATTAAACCCAAAATATCCAAAAACTCACTGGGACGAGCAGGTTGCGGTGCAGGCTATTTATTAGACATATTAGTTACACACGACACAGACAAAAACCAAGATACAGACAATAACATAGTTGAGACTAAGATACACACACAGAGAGAAGAGAAGAAGAAGAAAGAAGGGAAGAGAAGAGAAGAGGGAAACAGAGACAGAGAAAGATGCAGAAACACGAAAGGAAAAGAGAGGACAGGAAAGAGAAGAGCACACAGAGAGAGGTGAGGTGAGACAAAGAGTGGCAAACATTTTATATCTTAAACATAACCACCCACTTGCCTTTGACCCCTCCTGATTTACATAAAGCCTCAGCCCATGAAACTTGAACCCCAACCAATTGTCTTTTTTTTTACACCATGCCCACTCTAAAGTCGCATGTTCAAGGCATACACATCACAGGGGTACCTTTTGGTTTATGACAGTTCAGACAGATATCACAAATCAAATGAACATTTCTACTCAAACATCTGCTAGGATAACATCGTCAGTACCACTCTACTTAGCCAAGTCTTATCTCTCCCCCCTCCTGGCCAGAAGAGCGCGAGGGTGGGGGCCTACTGAACTCCATTTTAGGAATGTACCTGTCATAAAACACTGCTGAAGTATAACATCGTGTTACAGGTGTCATGAGGAAGAGTGCTCACTCTGGCAACTCTCCAAAAGCTTCAAATGCACACCCAAGATCAAACAGGTCTCACCCCCACCCCAGTGACCCCGAGAACATAAAGCACTCTGCACAGAAGTCCAATAACAAAACGGCCCTTAGATTCATATCAGGCAGGCCATTCCTCCCAATCAGGCCCCTCCAGGTCTCATTGTCACTGTCCACGTGGATGTTGGGAGTCTCCAAGCAGGATGACGGAGTCACCCAATGGAGCACCCTTCAGCACCCTACCCAGCGACTCAAAGAAGGCTGGGAATCACACACTTGGCAGTGGCTCAACACACATTGCACCCTACCCCTCCGACTAATCTATATGAATAACATGACTAATATATATTAATTCAATATTATTGTTATGGTGAGACCAAAAATACTCATAGGCAGGACAGTCTGCTAACAGCTCAACAAGTTTGAATGAGACAGCTCAGGTAAATATTACAGGTCATAATTTTGCAGTGTCCCTTCAAACACATAATATTGACCTGTAATACTCACCTAAGCTGCTTTCTTCTGTTTCACTTTTTTGGGTTCAGTTTCCAGATCTCCTCGAGTTCAAACACAATTGAATTTCTTAGATTTCTTTTTGTCTTGGCAGGATAATTACTTTGCATAAGGGGAGCAGGGATTTTCAAAGGCAGGCAGGCAGGCTGAAAAGGCACATAGCTTTCCTAGGACAAGGGAAGATTCAATTCAATTCAATTTTATTTATATAGCGCCAAATCACAACAAACAGTCCCCTCAAGGCGCTTTGTATTGTGGGTAAAGACCCTACAATATAATGATGATGAGCTAGGTATGTAAAGGCTCACAACAAAGCAATGGTATATTTTAAAGGTAATTAATTTCTGGGTGGCCTGAGCTACCTCACTGGGCAACAATCAGGCAACAAGTGGAGAAGTGCCAGAGTGGAGAGTTAAATGCTGCAGGTAAATATTCATGTGACACAGGTGCAACAGCTAGAGCCTCAGAAAGCTGTGCCCACTCTGGGAGAAAGCAAGCAAAGTTAAAACTCAGACACACCCACACATGACAGAGGGAGACAAAGATAGAGGAGAAAAGAGCTAGGAGAACAGCAGGACCATGGGAAATTATGGTTCATAATGTATGATTTCAGTCTACCTCCAGCAAAGAAACACTTTACTTTGCAACTTTTCTGCCTTTAGCTACTTTATCTGGATAATACCAATGGGCTTTTTCACCTGACAAACACTGTAGACCACTGAGCTTTATGCTTTACTGGCTGTGGAAGTTGTGTACTTTACTGTTCTATGGATTCTGCTGTTAAGTAGCCATTGCTTCTCATTCAGTTTGCTTTTATATAAAGCAAACCATCTTAGAGTTATTTCTGTTTCTGTACATGTATAAAAAGTTTTTTTTTAAATGACAATAAGTATGGCCTTGGTCGTTGTGACTACTCTTAAAGTTGCACTGAAATTTGTTTTTAAATTGTACCTGTTTTGTGCTTTAGGTTTCATTGCATATGTCGATCCATCCATTCACTTCCGCTTATCCTGTTCAGGATCGTGGGGGGGCTGGAGCCTATCCCAGCTGACATAGGGCGAGAGGCAGGGTACACCCTGTACAGGTCACAGAGAGACAGACAACATCCACACTCACATTCATGCTCTCATTCACACCTATGGGCAATTTAGAGTTTCCAATTAACCTAACCCCCGTAAGTGCAGTCTTTGGACCGTGGGAGGAAACCAGAGTACCCGGAGGAAACCCACACAGGCACGGGGAGAACATGCAAACTCCACACAGAGAGAGGGAGGGAGGGGGCCTGGGCCAAGGTGGAATCAAACCCACGCCTTCCAGATGGTATTCTAACTGTGAGGCAGCAGTGCTAACCACAGCGCCACTGTATTTGTATATAAAATGTATCTGCTTCAATAAGGGGTACAAAGATAGTTTAATAACTACCACGCTTATCTCTCTTTGGACCAAATCCTCTTTAACAATTTTGGAGGCGGGGTATTCCCTGCACCCCATCATTGCTGTCACTGCTGTAAAAATTGGAACAGATTAGTTAATGTGATGAGTGTAGGATTTAATTTAATTTGTGTTGTTTCAAACGGCAACAGTGGCCAAACAGTCAAATGGCCACGAAGTTCCAGATGCCAGTCTGGAACTTGATTAAATTCACTCCTGTTTTGTTTTTTTAAATAAAAAAAAAAAAGTGTAAACAAAATTTAATTTGTCTAGTACTTTATGGCCAATTTATATCTGTGCTCTTTGTTATGTGATAATTAGTCTTAGTGTGTGGACCTGATTGGAATGAAGGTCAAACTAAGAACCAAGATGAAATAAACTGGAATGACCTACTGAAGAACACAAATGACAGAATCTGAGCTTGTGGGGATGTTTAATGTCTTCTAATTCATAATTAGAGAGAGGGGATAACATGACAAACATCATGATCTGGATTCACAGCTCATCCACTACTAAATATTTGAGGTGGTTTATGCTGTAAATCCACTGAGCTGCCAGGATGTCCCCGAACTGATCAAATGCCAAAAGTAAGCAAGAATAGATGAGTCCTTTTTACGGGGTGATTAAGCTAATGCGACTTTAATTGGCAGAGCTGAGCTGAAACTATTAAGGCTTGCAAATTTCAAAAGGTACAGACAAAGCAGTCAAAATTTATTACAAGTTTAGGATTAGATGCCAATATGTTTTATGTAATCAGAAGGACTGTATATTTTAAATTCATTAAAAAGATATGTCTCTCCAATCATTAAAGTAATTACAGCTCAGACACAAAATCACTGCATTCCATTTAAATGTATTCATTAAATAACGATTTGTGTCCTATAAGCAATTTTTTTGGTGTCAGCACTGACACTGAGACGAGAGGATGGAAACGTGGTATCAGTGAGTTAGAAGTTCAAATGACTGGATTACAGAGATGGGCAATTAAAAGGCAGCGTAGAGATCTGCCAGAGTGAAACAAGTGAGCAACATGCAAATCATGCTTAACAAGTAAATGGTAAAAAAAAAAAAAAGTGGTACCAGTCTCATCAGTGGACTCATCATCTAAAAGAAAAACAAGACGAGACAGAACTGAGCTGAAGGACGTTCACTTTTTTGATTATCTGCACAGTCTATAGTAACAAAGACACAAATACAGCAGACCAAATGCACAGCATTAATCAGCTGTTCCATATATGTTCAAAGAGGTGGGGATTGATATTTCAGCAAACACACTCTTATCTGTCTCATTTCCAGAAATAATGATGACCTTTTTACCATGAAATGTTCTGATAAACTCTCTATACACTATCTGCTCAGCACTAAACTGCAAACAGACACGGCTGGAAATTTACAACAGCCACTGGAGCCCGAGTTAGGGGGTTAGGTCGCTTTAACCAACACGTGTCCCAACAGGCAGCTCCAGTCGCTGTCTGCTCCGGCTTCCCTCCTCTAATTGGAGCCACTAGAATCTGTGCTAACCACGTTTGCTAGCACTGTCTGATAACTCCACCCTCCAAAACAACAATATGACAGCGGCCAAAATGCTAACACTGAGGTTTCAACATGACTGATATCATGCAAGTCTTTTGTATATAGTCTGTAGTGTTGGCCAAAGGTATGCACATAACTGTACTGACAACCATGGTCAAATTTAGCAACACAAATTGATAAAACAATTTTGTATGTAGGCCTGTGAAGGAGCTCGAAATGCATTCTTCACAACATCAATTATTTTATTTGTTTTATATTTCCTGGAGACTTTGTTAAATGATATTTGAGGAAATATTCACTACAAATATACCTGATCTAACATAATATTTAAAGATATTAATGGTGTGAGTATATTTTTTAAACAGTTTGGGTTGTTTTGGCATTCGTTAACCCTTTTATCTTCTGAGGTCCACTTCTGGTTGGGGGTGGTGCAGAAACAAACTCTTGTCTCTGGGGTGGTGGCGTTCTTGGGCACACAATGCTCCACCCAACTTCCATTTTCAATCAGCTGATTGGACTGTACCATTGAGGGTGGTGTTAAAATGCTTTTGTTACTATTTACATTTCTGTTGAAGGATATCTGCTATTTATTCTATGGTTTAATACAATCAGCTTTTGAGATATTTTGTAAATAAATTGTAATATCTTTAGGTGGGACCCCTCCATGGTTACAAGGGGAGCAAACTCTAAATAGAGGTTGTTCAGGGTTGTTGGGAGTGTGATTTTCATGGATTGGATTCACGGCTAGGTCGTGTGTTGTGTAATTCCACTGTATTTGCACAGCCTTCAATAAAAATAAATAAAAAAGTCGGAGTGCTGAAAATTTGAATCTGCTCTTGCACTTTATTTTATCTCCACACACCTCAAGCCTCAACCTCAAGGTTGCTGTCCTGAATAAGGGCTGCTTTGTCCTGAAACCCTATGACCTAAAAGCTGCTAAACCTACAGTTTGTACCACGGTGAAAGCAATGCATACATGAGCAATCCTTTTAAGAAATGAGGCAGACATGCAGGGCAGTTTTTCCCCTTACAGTAACGCTCAGAGCAGATAGTGCAGTGCAGTAGAAATAACCTGTTGCTCACACAAGCCCAGAGGCCCGAAGCAATAATAAGATAAACATCAGCTGAAACAGAGAGGACAAGGCAAACAGGAGACAGACACGAGGGAAGAACTGAGGAAAGAAGGGCATGGAAAGGCAGAGAGCAGGCTACAACCAGCGCTGGTGTCACTAGTGTTTAAACTGATGCTCAGCATCTTTAAATTCCCGATCAGTAGTCTTCATTTTATTTAAAGCCAGCAGACAACAGACCTATGAAATTGACTTTTACTTCAGTTTTAATTGCCTTAAAAAATCAATTCAGATCCAATTCTCTGAGAAAAAGACAAACACACATTTTCACTTAATCCTGTCTATAAAGACTAAGCAGGATATTTACTAAGGATTTGTGGTCCTTGTTGGTTCTTAACAGTAAAATTGCCTTTATCAAGGACTGAAACAAGGTGATGAAAAATCATTGTTATTTTAAAACATTAGAGACATAAAATCATTGAGAAAGTAATAAATATTCATACCATCATTGTTGGCACCTGATGCATATTAGAACATTGACCACTGCAGCAACCGAGAAAAGCAGGTGGGAAATCTCACTGTTCAGTCAGAAGGAGGGACTCTTGAGTCAGAACAGTTGGTCTGAAAGGGAGAAATCAGAAGTTATTTTAAAATGGCTGTAATTCTGAAACATTTAATGCAATAGTTCTGAATTAAAGCCAAAAGTCTGCACTTCACTCTTGGTTGTTTGATTTAAAATCCACTGTGGTGTTGTACAGTGGAGAATGTACAAAACATTTCTCACTGTCCAAAACTCATGGACCTAAATGTATGTAATAGCAGCTACCTCAGCCATATTACGGTAGACTGAAGCTGCTGTGAGCTCAGGGAAAATTTGGATGTCAGAAAAAAATAACTAGGTGGCAGTAAGGTAAAGCTGTGGGAAAAATAACAGGTTGCTACATTTTGCCTTGTTGTGGTGTTGAGTAGAGTTTCAGTAAGATTAAAATAACTTCTGATTTCTGTCTTTTCTCTTCTGACTCAAGATTTTCATCCTATTGACATATTTAACATATACTGACTACTGATGGGGACCTGAAGAAACAATTTATATACATGCCTTTAACTTAACTCACATACTAAAACACACAAAAGCCAAAAGGATAGAAAGAAAAAATACAAGAAGCACCTCACAGAATAAATTAGACTGAATGAAATACATAGAAATGTGTGTGTGCGTGTGTGTGTGTGTGTGTGACAGGAAGTATTACGGGACAGGGTGTAAGGTGATGATGATGGTAGGGGATTAGTAAAAGAACCTGTATCACGCTTGCTGGCAGGAAAAAAGAAAAAAAAAAAAACTGCACCAGGCAAGATGTGTGTCTGTGTGTGTGTATCTGTGAATGTCCTTGAGGGCTACCAGAGGGAATGATGGAATTTCTGCCTTTTGTATCTATGGAGAGAAAGACCCGTGGTGTGGATTTGTCCTGTACCATTATTTCTGCCGTACTGCTTGGTGGTTGAAATATAGCCATGTGTCTGTCTATGTGTGCTTGGCCAAGGACTTGAGAGAATATACCATACAGTGTATATTTTATGTGTTTGACTCCAAATATGTGTGTGATTTTATGGCTAATGATTGATCACAGATCTTTGGCTTTCAGGAATCCCTTAAATGACAGACAAACAAACAGCGATGCAAAAACCCAGGAGCACTGTCAGTTTTGTCTGTGTTGACCCATCTTTGTGTCTTCATAGTGTACTACACTCACACTGTGTGAATGTGAATATAAACCTGTTTTTGCAGACACACACACTGTGGAAACGTTGAGGATAAAATAAATCAATCAATCAAATATTATGCTTTTGTTATGGCAGTTGCATCCAACAGTCTGAGTTGATTTCCATGTAAAGGATGCAGGATGGATTTGATGGATTTGGTGTGTCAATTGCTTATGCACTCCCAGTTGCCTTGCCCCCATATCTCTTCTCTATTCTCCACCACTATCAACAGTAAGCAACACCGGCTATCTAGAGCTGAAAAATAATGGTTACTAATGACTGATATCAAGACACTGTCAGCACCCAGAACAACAAAGGCTCCACATACAGATGAAAAAATTGATGTGACTACAGACTGTATTTTGTTAGTGAGCAAGCAAACTAAGGTTAGTCAGCCAGCTGTTATGTTGGGTATCAAGCAATTTGTCTGCTTTAGCAGGAAGGCTAATGTTAGATAATGTTATGCTGAAGAAACATAGTTTTATCTAATAAAGCCTCTCTGGCCAAACAGGAATCTGAGCACTGTCAGAGTTAAGTTACATAACCGGGGCATTCAAGTCAGAGATCATTTAAGTTTAGGGATCAGATTTGACCCTGAGCTTACTTTTCTGACTAATGTTAGCTAACGCTTGCTTGCCTGCTAACATTTACTAACTGAACGCTGTCTCTACGGCAGAGCCGCCAACGGAGTCATTTTAACTCCTTGGCATTTAAAAAATGATTTAACTCTGTTAAATTAAAACTCCATCATCTCAGATTTTATGACTTTTCCAAAATGGGTTTATTCATCTTATAGTAAATGTTAGAAAGAGAAAAATATTAGACCACTTGTACCTAGAACCTCTGAGGATGTTATTTTCACCCCATAGAAATTAATGCAAAGCAACAATCATAGCTTGCAAGGTTGCCTAGGAACACAGAGTTTACACACATTTTGACATGAAGGCTGCTTTAATATAAGCCAGAGCTTGATAGATGTGACTAATAGACAAGTGTATAAAGGACTGTAGCTAAATAAAACAATCACTAATTACTGCAGGGCTGAACGGGTTGCGGATGGGAGCAGGGACAGAGTGGGGGAGTGTGTGAAGGAATAGACAGTGAACTAGATGGGCTGCTGAGCAGAGCAGTACAAAAACCATAGCTAAACTAGCAGAGTGACTGCACAGTTGGCTAAATAACAAACACATTTTAATAAATTAATTATTTTAGACTATCCTGATAACAATAAATCATAATAGTCCAACCTAGATGTATGAACTAGTTTTTCAGCATCACTTTCAATTTCAATAATATTGCACAAGTTAAAGAAGGCAGTTATTAATTGCTTATTTAATGTGCTCATTGAAGGACATTCCTCACAGTGTTACTGGAGGCCAACGTAGTTCGATTCTGAATACATATCTGGTTAGATGCCATATTTCTAAGGTTTTTAAGACCAAGTACAATAACCTCAGTTTTGTCTGAATTTTGAAGTAGAGAATTAGAGAACATTCAGGTCTTTAAGACAGGCAGTAAAATGCTGGACTATCTTCAGGCATCAACACATGGAAAGGCACAGAAGCTCAAATGAGTTAGGAATTTTCAATTCAGTTTTATTTATATGGCACTAAATCACAAAAAAAGTCCCCTCAAGGCATTTTATATTGTAAGGTAAACAGTACAATAATACAGAGAAAACCCCAACGATAAAGTGACCCCCTATTAGTAAGCACCAGGCTCAGGGCGGGGCAGCCATCAGACACACTGGGGAAGAGAGCCAGAGATTGATTAATAACAACTGATTAAATGCAGAGTGGTGTATAAACATAGAGATATAGAGTGGAAAGAGGTGAGGGAAAAAGAAACAGTGCATCATGGGAAGCCCCCCAGCAGCCAAGTCCTATTGCAGTATATTAAAGGGATGACTCAGGGTCACCTGATCCAACCCTAACTATTACCCAGCCCTTTATCAAAAATTAAAGTTTTAAGCCTAATCTTAAAAATAGAGAATGAGCCTATAACTGGGAGCTGGTTCCACAGAAGAGGGGCCTGAAAGCTGAAGGCTCTGCCTCCCGTTCTACTTTTAGGTAAACTGGGAACCACAAATAAGCCAGCAGTCTGAGAGCGAAGTGCTCTACTGGTGTGATATGGCACAATGAGGTCTTTAAGATAAGATGTGGCATGATTATTCAAGACTTTGTATTTGAGAAGAGTTTAAATGTAATTCTGGATTTAACAGGGAGCCAGGAGAAATCTGCTCTCTCTTTCTAGCCCCTGTCAGTACCCTAGCTGCAGAATTTTTGATCAGCTGAAGGCTTTTCAGGAGGCTTTTAGGACAGCCTGATAATAATGAATTTTGATAATCCAGCCTAGAAGTAATAAATGTTCTCAGTATCACTCTAAGATAATTGTTTCAATCTATCTAATTTTAGAGATAATGCACAAATGCAAGAAAGCAGTCCTACATATTTGTTTAATATGTGCATTGAAGGACAAATCCTGGTCAAAAATTACTTCAAGATTTCTCACAGTGTTACTGGAGGCCAAGGTAATGCTATCCAGAGTAAGTATCTGGTTTGACACCATGTTTCTAAGATTTGTGGGGCTGATTAAAAGAACTTCAGTTTTATCTGAATTTAAAAGCAGGAAATTAGAGGTCATCCAGGCCTTAATGTCTTTAAGACATTCCTGCAGTTTAAGTATATAAATGCATGCCATTTAATGTCTTTCTTTCATATCTTTTTATGTGATTCTCAACCAAATCAAGTCTAAAAATGTTGCATGCTGTACAGACTGTAAAGCCAGTTTTTTAAATTTGAGAGATTGGGCCAGATGACTAACTCTCCAATGCTGCCTTGACATGAGTTACACACTTTATGATGGGCTTGTCTTTTGCCTTATTTTATTTATTTATTTATCACTTAAAATTAAAGTGGCATGGACAATAAAAAAAAAGAAGAAAACAAGGAAATTAGTATTAGCATCAGCACTGCTGATTGTAATACAGAACCTGGAAGCACCATAAAGTTCAAATGAGCCAACACAATCTGACAGCATTTTGTGAAATACTCACAAACTAAATTGATTACTGAAGACTCTAAAGTAGATAAATGGTACAGCCACAGCACATTACTCATATTGAAATAGTCTGCATTAGTTACCCTGACTGTACTGAGTAAATGGGGCAATTTGTGTCCATGTACATGAACCAACTGAATGTGTTTTTGTGATTTTTGCAATGAGATCTGGCTGACTGAGCCCAAATCTGAAGTCAGAGATCGAAACAAGCGGTCATTACTTTCACTTTTTAGACAATCCCAGAATCAACCATCCGAGGATGCTAAAAAAAAGAAAGAAAGAAAGAAAAGAATAAAATGGTGTTGTATGCTGCCTGAACTAAAGTCAGTCAAAAGATTAAAAGTGTTTGTGACAACTTCGCTCACAGTACTGTTTTCGAGATGCTCCAGACTTACTTGGAAACAGTGAATTAATGTAGGTGCAAAACCTGTATGAGTCTTTCCATGTAGAGCCATACCTCACAGGCTTTATTGGTTTGAAAGAGGTTGAAGATTTGTCACTCTGTAACAGATCTGATGTGCTGTCAGACCTTTTTTTTTTTTTTTTTTACAGAAATGGCATTCATCAACAGTTGTAAAAAATAATATTGCCAGGCTTGTTCAGTGTGATTTTTTTTTTCTACAAAAAAATTATTTCTCACAAAGCAGCCTCTATGTCTGCGAGGGCTTCACCTGTTTTTCCTTTCAGCATCATTTCCATGCCAGCGGACACGACATTTGAGTTGAGTTTATAAGTACCTCCAGGATGAAGCGCTGACCTGATCTGTGCAGACACCTGTAACAGCCTGCGAATGGTGTCAGAACCTGAATTTCACCCTTTGAGTGATGCTCCAAGTCAAGTGCTTGCTTTAAAGGAAATAAACCTGGAAATGAAAGTGGGTCTCTACAGGAGCAGCGGGGGTGAAATGTCTCAGGAATATTGTCAAGAGTCTGTCCAAGCTGTCGTACGATAGCGTTCCTTCCTCGAAATGTGTCATAACCTAGGGAGGGTTTCTGTGTATGTCTATATGTGTGTGTGTCTGTGTGTTCTGCGGATCACGGCTAAGGGTTTCGGTGTCTCTGCCTCTTCGGGGTGGATACGCTGGGCGTTGCCTCACCACACCTGCAGCTGATCGGGTCATCAGGAAGGTCTTCTTAAGCTGCCAGCAGACCCTCAATCTTCGCTGGATCATTGACTACTCCTGAGTTAGTGTCGGCTCCTTCTTGTGACTCTCTCGTGTGCTCTCTCCTTTGACTTACCTGCTCTCC
>JASGAU010365123.1:0-10082 GCA_030220045.1 Australoheros facetus
AAAAATGACTTAAGCCATTATTACAATAATAATGGCCGTTATATCTGCCGTTATATCTGAATGGTTTCGGATATAACGGCATACAGCAACAGTTGCAGGTAAAAACAGTTAATATTGTGAACAAAAAAGTTAATACTGCTCTCGGTGCGTTTCAGTTGTCTCGATAGCACCCCCTGCTGTCGAGAAGGGAATGTGACTTTAGCATATCACGTGACTTTTGGCACAAAGTTACCGCGGAACTGTTTCGTACGCGAGGAGAGGTTTTGTATTCGAGGACAGTTTGTAAAATATGTTTTGTGTGTGTGCGATGTCTGAGGATAGTTTGTAAAACAGGTTTTGTTTGTGTGCATCATGTTTTCTTTGCGTGCAACAGGTTTTATTTGTGTGCAGCATGTTTTCTTTGTGTGCAACCTTTTGGCAGGAAATTAACTCCATAGGGGGTCGAGTCCCCTCCAGCTGCGCTCATTGAGAAGGATTCATTCAGACTGATGGCAACATGTTGGCAATGTGGCTGCTATCATAAATGAGGTAGCAGTTATTTACAAACCTTTTACAGTCTCTCTGAGAGTGACTGCAGTCAGTCCAGGTCAGACTGCAACTGTTTGCAGAAAGGTTGCCTCCTATCAGAGATACTGTGCCAATCGCCTTGCGGTCAAAAGTGGTCCTGAGTATGTAACACCCTTAACCTTTGGGCAACCATTTATTCACCACAAGTTGCAGAATATAAAAAAAAAAATACAATCACTGGGCAGGGACCAATTTATTTATTTTTTAACTGTATTTCCAGAGCATTTTAATTAATTAATGATTTTTTAAAAATATATGTATATTTGCTGTCCCTGTATCAATACAATATCACAATATATGCTGTATCAATTCATCTGTCACCCCTAATACAGTAACCTTTTTAGTGCTAACATTAATTCAGGCTGCTGTTTTGTGGGTACTGTTTAATGAAGCTGAGCGCAAGGCCTTTGTGGCATATGTTTGTTAATGTAGAGATAATGATGTACCTGTTCTCGTGCTCGTTTGCATGATAGGGCCACCCACTTCACTTTCTAATCTGTTTGATCCAGTTTATGAGGAACAATTCACACACGGATAAGACTCCCATTCTTAGAGAGAGTTCCTCTCCAAACACTCAACAAGGAGTGGGAAGTGAACCAAACCTTTGGGGTGGCAATGTATTTTTTTTTTTTTTTAAATGATCATCTTTCAAAGAACAATGTTTATAAATGTAGGTTAAATAAAGTTAACAGTGGCCCGTACGGGGATCGAACCCGCGACCTTGGCGTTATTAGCACCACGCTCTAACCAACTGAGCTAACCGGCCTGCTGTAAATAATAACTTAACTACTCTGAGCACGGGACGATAGCATGTACGCAAACAAAGTCGAAAGGTGGAGACTTCATATTCCCATAAACTGAACAGAAACTGAAAGTTAAAGAGATCGAGCCACCCCTGATAAGGTAAGTTTATGAACGTCAAGTAACAAAAGATGTTTCACTGTAATTATCGAGAGTGATCGGTATTTTAGTTTTAATGACAAACCTTAAACTACTGACATCCTACTGTGTTGTCATAAAACCCGACTAACGCTAAGTTAACTCAATAATGTTTGGTTTCTGCAAATGAAAGTAATATTAGTTGATTTCCGGGTATTTAAATACTCAAAAATACGCCGCATCATGCATTATAGTTTACAGTATTAGGATCAATTATGTAAGTTGAAAGATTTGACAGTATATCAAATTATAGACTACTTCTTCACATAAGCTTATAGCTTGTTTCAAAACAAGGTACTTCTGTTGTGTTACGCTATGCGCAATAAATCCTATGCATAGTTACACTGAATCTCTCCTGGATCTGTCATAATTTACTGGTATTGTGTGTATTCCTCACATAGTTGCTGGTCTTTGCGGAGCCTGAACAGCATACATTTCTGAAGCAGGATGTCACTACAGTTCTTTGGATGGGAGGTTACCTACGATGACGATTCTCCTCGTGTGGAGCTTGGAGCCTCCCAGATACCTAAAGATAAGGGCGTCTATACCATGTACCATGGCACGAGCATTGCCAATGCACGTCTCATCATTGCCAACGGCTTTCAGCATTCGCAGGGGGGCATGCTAGGAAACGGTGTGTACGTCAGTCGTGATAAGAACAAGGCACAACGTTATCCATTGAACAGCAGCCCTACAAACCGCGTGGTCCTCGAGTTACGTGTGCGCGTTGGCCGTGTCAAACGTATTGACAAGGATAATCATCCTATGCAGTACACTTGGAACAAGCATGGATATGACACCGCATGGGTACCCCCCAATTGTGGCATGAAAGCTGTGCCCAGTGGCCTAGAAGAGGATTGTGTGTTTGACCCCAAAAGAGTGACGGTTGTAGGCATTGCAATGGCTCCGGACACTGTACTGACAGAGCTTCAGCAGCTTGTGGCTAATAGCGTCAGAGGAGACTTGGGTGGTGGTGCTGCTATGGGTGTATGTTCACTGTGCAAACGAAAGCAGCAGCAAGAGTCTCCACACACCAGGCAACCATGCTGGGGTTGTGGGCAAAACATTTGTATTCTTATGAGCAAGCATGTATGTCCAGTTAGCATTTAATGAGGACCTGAAAAACTGTAGACCCGTGACACAGATGGAACAAGGATTAACGTCTATGATCTAGCAGACTGAGGGAAACACCTCGAGCTGAAATTAAAGTATGAATGAAAGAAATGTAAGCAAAATTCTTAGTTTAAAAGCTCCAAGTTTTCCAAAGTATGACTCAAAGTTTATTCTCTTACACAAAATCAGTGATGTCTGCATATTGTCTATAACGTTTTCTATGAATTTTAAGTTACTTATTATTCTAATTTTCAGTTTATGTGAAATCAAGATAAGACAATCTTTAGATAGATAAAGCTTCTTTATTTGACCTTGAATCTGCATGCTCACTTCATTTTAAGTATATTTTAAAAATGTGACAATTGTGATTTCAATGTACTGAGCTGATTTAATCATGTAAAGTTATTAAAGCCATATTTTAAGACTGATAATATTAGTGGATGGGGATTTTCTGTTCATAAACCCGCTAAGCTACATCATTTCATAGGGCAATCATAAACGCATAGCGACAGATGCAAAGTTCAGGATGAAGAGGCGAGCAGTGAATGAAACTCCAGCAGTCTTTGATCTCCATTCATTTTGGCGTGTTCCAAAAGGACCTGCAAAAAAGATGAGAAAAAAAATATGTTCACTGTCAAAACTGTGGAAAAAATTATTACAGAGGTTAAGCACACAAGTGTAATCACTTTTATTTCCACAAAGGTTTTCCCAAACAAATGTTCCAATCTGGTGTCTGTAGGTACGAGGAAGCTGCACGCTCACCTTCATGAGTTCCTCGTCGTTTTTGGCGTGCAAGTGTCTCAGGAGATACCAGCTGGCAACCTGCGCCACTGTTGCTGGGATATCTTGGCAGGGAATGTATACCAGCCTCTCCAGCAAACGTCTTGTATCCCTGTAGAAGACATAGCAGACATGAACAAAAATAAAAAGTATATCACGACTGCTTTCTGCTACACTGCCCGTTCCCATGTAAATGTTTTTCGCTCTCTTTCATCTGCTCCCTTTAGGGGTCAGCCTTGCCTCTCTAACTTTGTCTCCACACTGCTCGACCTGAACTGTCCCTCTGATGTACTCATTTCCAAACCTGTCCATTCTGGTCACTCCCAGTGAAAATCTTAGCATCTTCAGTTCTGCCACCTCCAGCTTCACCTCCTGTCTTTTTTTGTCAGTGCCACTGTCTCCAAACCATACATTACACCAGGTCCCACTTCTGTCTTGTAAACCTTCCCTTTCACTCTTGCCGCTATTCTTCTATCACAAATCACCTCCAATACATGTTTCCACCCACTCCACCCTGTCTGCACTCTTTCATTTGTAAATATGTGTAATAATTTCTCTTAAAAATGTGCCACTAAAAGACTGGTGATCTGATTTTTAATCTAGCTGAAACTGTCTGACACAAACATCCCATCTGAAATCACACTGTACTTCTGTCTGGTGTTTTTCTGACTGTTTCTCTCTTTCCCATCAGTAGTTACTAATATATACAGTGTGGAATGAAAACACTGATACTGTGATTATGCTTGGCACCAGAGTTTCTGCAGCATTTAGCCAGGTCATGGTTGGCAGATTTGCTCTGCTCAGCATTCTGATGAATGTACTCTAATTAACCATCCTGGCAGTCCTCTGAGGTGACAGAATGCTATAATACCAGGACACAAAAAATTTAGTTTTGCAGTTCCAAAAGTACAAATATATTGAAACATGGACAGATGGAAGCATAAATTTGGAGTTTTAGGGATCTTCTGTTTCATTTAATCACTTAAGCTGATAAATTAAAGATCTAGTGGGATAAAAACATTTGCATGGCTATCTAGGTTGACCATCACTACTGCAAACTGCACCTCGATGTACATTAATAAAATTCTGCTTGCAGTAGAAACAGAGAGTAGTGACATGCACTGACCTAGCAGCCATCTTTGTCACGAACTGGAGCAGAGCCTGGAAAAGCAGGGCCACAGGGGATGAGCCCAGCTTCAGAACCTCAGTAGTAGCTTCCAAAACCAAGTCTTTCCAGTCATTTCCTGGGACGCCCACCTTTGAAGTCAGATCACACATGGTTCAGAGAAAACTTGCAAAGAGAAACGTACACAAAATAAACCCATCTAGTAAATCTGTAATACTTAAAGCTACACTATATTGCCAAAAGTATTCGCTCTTCTACCTTTACATGCATATGAACTTGAGTGCCATCCCATTCTTAATCTATATAGTTTTATATGATGTCGCCCCACCCTTTGCAGCTATAACAGTTTCAAATCTTCTGGGAAGGCTTTCCGCAGGGTTAAGGAATGTTTATGGGGAATTTTGGCCATTTTTCCAGAAGCACATTTGTGAGGTCAGACACTGATACTGGATGAGAAGACCTGGCTCGCAGTCTCCGCTCTAATTCATCCCAAAGGTGTTCTGTCAGGTTGAGGTCAGGGCTCTGTGCAGGCCAGTCAAATTCTTCCACACCAAACTCGCTCATTATGGACCTGCTTTGTGCACTATTTTACAGTCATGTTGAAACAGGAAGGAGCGATCCCCAAACTATTCCCACAAAGTTGGGAGCACAAAATTGAAGCATTAAGTGTTCCTTTCACTGGAACTAAGGGGCCAAGCCCAACTCCTGAAAAGCAACCCCACAATATAATCCCCCATCCACCAAACTTTACACTTGGCACAATGCAGTTAGACAAGTTCCATTCACCTGGTAACTGCCAAACCCAGATTTTTCCATTGGATTGCCAGGCGGAGAATTGTGATTTGTCACTCCAGAGAGCACGTCTTCACTGCGCTGGAGGCCAGTAGAGGCATGCTTTACACCACTGCATCTAATGCTTTGCATTGCACTTGGTGATGTAATTCATCCCAAGGGTGTTCTATCAGATTGAGGAATCCTGAATCTGTGCAGGCCTGTCAAGTTCTGCCACACCAAACTCACTCATCCATGTCTTTATGGACCTTGCTTTGTGCACTGGTGTGCAGTCATGTTGGAACAGGAAGGGGTCATCACCAAACTGGACAAAGTTGGGAGCATGAAATTGTCCAAAATGTCTTGGTATGCAGAAGCATTACCACGCTGGAATTCAATGAGCTCCTGAGAGCGACCCATTCTTTCATAAATATAAATCTTATAAAAATCTGCATGCCTGGGTGCTTGGTTTTATACCCCTGTGGCCATGAAAGTGATTGAAACACCTGAATTCAATGATTTGGATGGACGACTGAATACTTTTGGCAATATAGTGTATATCATTTGCAAACAATGTGTGTATCACATGCAACAGCTTTCACAGGAACCGTAATTAGAATTAAAATTTGATGACAGCAAAAATCTGTTTAGCATTAGCAAGTAAATATTGTGAGAAATGGGCCAAAAAGCATAAATACCTGGTAAAACCACAAAGTCAGCTTCTTGTTAACCACTTAGCTTTGGCTGCTGATCCTTTAACTCATCCATCTTTTATCTCCTCTACCTTGATTCTGCCCACTTGACAGGGATGCAAAAAGGAGCTGACTGTTGGAGTTACAGTATAAATTCTGTTCTGTTTATTATAAATTATCACATCTTCTGTTTGTATGTTTTTATAAAATGTTTTGTGTATATATTATACTGTTGTTTTTATGTTTAAAACGGAAACACGCGGTGATTTTGCTCATAAAGGAAGTTGTAGTTACTTGCAGGCTGTTTCAAAGCCTGCAGAACAAACATAGGATACGCGTCTCATATACGCCATGCTATACATGCACATTCCACAGCATACTTGTTACCATATATGGTAAGGAAAAAGCCAAGAATGTTGTTTATAACATGCTGTAAACTGCGTTTGGTGTAACCCACGTGATCTTATTGTGAAAGTCCGAAAAAAAAAAGCGCTGCACAGGAAGCGGTCCTTTGGGACTGATCACTTCCACTCAGACGAGAGCTGAGTCGTAGGAACTGATCGCTCCTCCTTGCGCAAGTTTGAAGAGAATTGTGTGTTTGTTCTCTGAACCTATCACTGACTCTGGCTTTTTGTTTGTATAGATGCAACTTTGTAATTTTTATTCAAGACAACCGAGTTCTTATTGCTAAAATGCTACTTCTGGGACAAAAAATATATAGTATCCCTACATAATGCAATATACAAATTTTCTTGTTTCTAGTCATAGTACTGAAACAATGGAGTCATGCTTTAATAGCTGTAATTTGTTGCCCTGATATTATGGCTCCAGATTTATATTTATCTTAAACAGATACTCACCATACAGGGTCCAAGAGCTAGAAGGGCTAGTCGAAGGAGGCTGGCTACCTGGCAGCTGTGCACGCCAAGCTGTGAGGCCAGTTGGAGACTCTGTCTATAAACCATGACTGCCTGAACCAGTAGGCCCTGGCTGCGATACACCTCAGCCAGCCACTGAATGGATAGGAATAGAAGAGCAGAAGAGTCACAGAATAAATGAAGATGACTTGGAATTGAGACAAGAATTTACAGAGTGACAGGTGGGGGAGAGAATATAAGGATAATTATAATTACTGTTTCAAGATGCCAATATCTGCATCTAATAGAAAGATAAAATGGCTAGAAAAAATCTCTTATAACTATATAATATTGGCTTATTAATATTAATAATGAAGCCATATCTCTCAAAGAACTCAAATGCTATATATTTTTTTAAACTCCACATTTATGGTGTAATCCTTGTAGTACCAATTGTCCATATGTTCAAGGCTTTTTGCTGCTACTCCTCTATTGGTAGCAACTATAATATGTTAAGTGCAGCAATTTGAGGTTTTCAAGTAAGGTAAAGCGTGGTCAGAGTCTCAGTGAATGCAAGAGAAAATGCTGGTGGAGGAAAAAAATTATTTCAGTGCAAAAAAAAAAAGCTTTTCCAAGATGCTGTCTTTTCTTGAGGTTGTTGTTTTAGCTACATCTGTGTATCCATGTCAACAATGTAGTTTAGCAGCATTTAAAACTACCATTACAATAGTGGCATATTATCAAAGAAAAACTTATCAGTTAGTCACTGCAGTTGAGCAGGTACCCACTTACATGCCATGCTCCAAGGTTGGTAGGGTTCATCATCACAGCACTGCTGAGCTGTTCCAACACAGGTTCTGGGAGGACAGTACCACTATCAGTCATAAGGAGGCTCTGACACTGCACCTGCCTCAGTGACAGCATCACTGCTGGGTGCTCAGGGGACACATTCAAGACCTGTGATAAAGGTAAGACAGTGTCAAACACAAGGTTTAAACCCTTCAACACAGGCGTAATGCCGAGGATGTGTGCACACAGTGTGTGTGTGTGTGTGTGTGTGTGTGTCCTCATGTCCTACCTGTGTGCAAAGGACTTCTGCCTGCTTTAGCTGTCCCTCCAGCATGAGGCCAGTCACTGCCTGTTGTAGTACCCAGCCTTCAAGAGACTGGGCTAGAGGGCGCTCTAATTCATCCACACTACGCACTGAAAAACAGAAAGGTGTTAGCATACAGTCAAACACGCACAGACGTGCACACAAAACAGAAGACAGTAAAGGTGCACCAGTGAACAGACCTTTCTCAGAAACTACAGACATAAGGGTCTGCTGCAGTGCTTGTCTGCGAGGAGCAGAACCAGAAAGATAACAGGAAGTGTTTTCACTGTGACAAGCAGCCATTAACCCAGCCCATGTTGCTGGATCATCTAAAGTAGAGAACAGAACTAAGACTCAGATATGTACAAGCAGGTATCTCACACAGCCATGTTCTCAGAGAAATGTCACATATGAGACTGAAATTATTGCACTTGCTACCAAAAGGCAATTTATTTCCTCTCTACCTTATCATAGATGCCCTTATCTGGAAGGAGTGGAGTCCCATATATACAACATAGTTCACTGGAATTGTACTAATTTAACAAATTGATTACAGCTTTTGAGCTTTTAATGATAAAAAAAAGAATATTGTGTTTATTGTGCATAATAAAATTATGTGTGTTTACCAGGACAGAGCAGTACAGCTTTCTGCATAGTCTTCAATGCATTTTTGTGGCTGTCCTCTCCAGAGTGTCTGCCACCGGCCAGCTGGTTCACTCCACTGTACAACAACGCCCTCTGCAGTAACACAAGTCAACTGTTTAACATGCAATCACTGTGAATATTAGGGTAAAAAATTAATTTTTAGCAAATGCATCATTCTATGTTTTAAAATATATTCCTAATGTAGAAAAACTAAGAAAAAGAAATTAATTAAATAGAGGCTAGTGAAAAAAATTAGCAAAATACAACACATAAAAGTTAAAAATATTTTTATTTTAAAAAGGAATTAGTCACATTTTTACCTTTCCTTGGGTCATACTGGAGAGACAGGCAACATGGCCAGCCACTGCACCACCCTGTAATACAAAAGAGCCAAAAAAAAAAAAACACAACATGAATCACAAGCAACCAAAAGTATTTAAGTATAACTGATTTCTTAGGTGTAGCCTAATACAAGCTTACATTTGCCTTTTTAGGGTAGTACTGTGGAACCACTCTGGACAGAAGTGCCCACAAAGAAGCATTTCCAGGATTGCTGTAAATAAGACAGGAAAACATAGAAACTTGTTACATTTATATGTTGCTGCAGCGTCCAGAGTTGTTGCAGTTGTTGGTAATTCACAGAAATAGAAAAGCACAGAGGCATTTGCTGACCTTATCATTAAGATAATTAAGTAACGTATACCTGTGCACAGCTCTTGAAACCTCCCTTGGCACTGCGCTAAAGTTGCCCTGCACAGCCAACAAAGTGCAGGTGAGTAGACATCGCTGCTCGATAGCACTCCCAGAGGCTGAACCTTGCTTTAGCAGCTCAGTAAGGGCAGCAGCAGCTAGCGTAGCATCGCTGTGGACCAATCCCAAAGCACATAAACAAACCAGAGATTCTGAGATCGGCTCCTTTAACGTCGAACTGTGGGAACAGAAACCAGAAACAAATAATTTTAGTTTGCAGGCAATACTAGTACAAATAGTATAATATCTAATGAAATTAAAAATACAAAACAAGATATTACAAAATATTTTCTGTGACACAAATAGTTTTCTTGACCGTTTTTTGTCAAAGGGCATTCTTTTAAAAACAGGAAACTACCACATGCGTGCATGATCCTGTCCCACATCTCTCTTTTTGATTTATTTCTTTGGCTAACTGACAATGCACTTATACAGCTATAGCTAAAAGTCAGTTTTCCTTTATAGACTCTGGGCAGAGACTCCCAGTGGTGTGCAGTTAAAAATAAAAGATAGCAATCAATTGTGGTAAGTCTAAACCTGAAACATAACAGCATTTGCACAATAAAAGAACCTTTTAAAAGTTTACAACTATAGAACACAACATAAGTAATTCAGTAAGCAGGTTCAAATGTTTTGTCTTAGCAGTGCTAACTGGCAGCAAGCCCTTTTTACAATAAAAAGAAATAAGGTTTTCTGAGTTTATTTTTATACTAGCAAATATTGGAAATAATGACTAGTGGGAAAAAGCT
>JASGAU010365123.1:10101-22133 GCA_030220045.1 Australoheros facetus
ACCCCAAAACACACACACATACAACTTATAACTGATGCAGTCCAGAAAACAGTGAACTCACCATTTAAAAAGCAGAGTCTTGGCTGAGTCTAGGTTGCCCTGCTGGTGCTGCAGCAGGGCCAGAGCTGTCAGTATATAAGCCTTTTCCTTCTCACTAGAAGCCACAGCCAAGGCACGTTCATAGGCTATAATATACACACACACAGAACAGTTTATTCACAGTCACCATGGCATGTAAACACGTATGAAATCTTTGACTGTGGTGTTTTTCCACCCTTACCATTGATGCTTTCTGGGATGAGTCCTGCCTTGCAGTAGGCCAGAGCCAAACCAACCAGGTCACTGAGCTCTCGCAGTGGAGTGGAATTATAAACATGCACTGCCTCCTCCCAATGACCCGAAGTGCTGCAAAAGCCACAGTGGAACATAAAAAACGTGAAGTTTAGGAAAGAAGTTGAGCAATTTTAAAAATTATTTAAGGCTATCATAACGAGGGAGCTGGTTACCACAATGCACGGCCATAGCTGCCCAGAGAAAACGCCAACTCTTCTGAAGAGGACATGGACTGAAGCAGTTCAGCTGCTCTGAGGAAGCACAGTGGATGGTGAAAGGTCAGTTGAAAACCCAATATATGTAACATCATGTTCCTTATCTGCTTCATCAATTAGAAAGCAGAAATTGTATTTCAAATGCAGACCTTTGGTAAGCCTGTAAGGCCTGTCTCTTCAGGTGCAGGTGCTCATTCAGGTAGCCCAGCATAATGAATGCATCAGGGTCTGATTGAATCCTCTCTAAAAGGGATACAAAAAAATTTACAAATGACAAAAATATCTGCCAGTAACAAATGCAAAGCTAAATGAAAACCAACACATCTCTGGATCCTGTGCGCAAATCGGCACACAGCGGATGATGTACCTGTGTACTTGTTGAGTGCCACCTGAGCAGCAGAGATGGCATTCATCTGGACGATGTTGTAACGGTACAGCTCTGAGTCTCTGTTGCTCTTATCCAGCAGGGTGGAACAAACCCAGTAGGCATAACCTTTCACACCTTCCATCTGATGAAGTTGATGAAGACAGACAGAAATGCAATGGAATATTGAGTCTGACAGACCAAGGCAAAACATCTACTGCATTTTGTGTTTCACCATGGCATCATTACTATATCCTTACTACTAAAAGGCTTGGAACTGAAAATTTATCACAACGGCTAAGAAAGGTGAAGCAAAGACTGTTATTATCTCTCTAATAAGTGGGTATTACAATAGCAACCACAGTGGTTTTGGCAGGTCACGCACATGTGTGCTGAGTTCAGTGGTGTGCCTGAAAAGATCCATGGTCTCATAGCTTCCCACGCTTTCTGCTATCAGTGCCTGACAGGAAGACAAAAGGATAAAACTATAATTTAGACAAATAAAGGCAAAGAGGCCAAAAAAGTCACAGTGCACTTTCAGTGTCATCAAACTTTATGGAGCCCCCCTCACCAAGCAATGATGTCTGTCACATTCATTACTATTCCAATAATACAGCCCGAGAAATAATTTTACTTCTCTCTGCTAGTTGCGGCCTTGAATGTCATATGATAAGCGTATGCATTTATGGGAGATAGTTTACATTCATCATTGCCTATAATGTGTTATTTTCTTGGCTTGGGGGCTGTGAAGTTACCACTAAGTGCTGTAAATGGTACCTGTCCGATCCAGCAGTTGACATAAAGTGGCTCCAAAGACTGAGCAATCTTGAATGCCTCGTGTGCAAGCTGTAACAATAAATCCATATTTAAACAATGAAAATGCCATCCAGCTATGATAAAAAACAGAAGAAATATACAGTTTAAACCAAGTCATCACATACTTCTATATTTTCCTTCTTCAAATACAGGCTACCAAGGTTTGTCCAGGCAACAACATTCTGCAATAAGACATAACAGTCAGGTCAAAAAAGCGGAATATTTTCTAAGAACACTTTTTTAATTTCTACACCAAATAAGCCATACATACGTTGGGCTCAACTTGGATGGACTTGATGAAGCAATGCTGAGCCAGAGCATAGTTCTCAAGACCTGGTGTGACAGAAAGAGGAGAAAATATTTAGTGCTCCTGCATAGGTTGCTTAAAAGTATATAGTTATTTATATTAATTGAGGGGGAGCCAGTAATTTTAAAGTGAACCAAGACATTCATTAACATCTAACAGTCATATTGCGTTTGCATATTTGAAAAATGATACAATTAGAACCATTGTGTAATTATTTCTTGAAGGCAGCATTAACCCAGGTAAAATGTAAACTGTAAGACAGGCTTTTCTTTATCAGAAGAAAAACCTGTCTTATACCCTAGCCTGTTAAAAATGACTGCACCTTGTAGGCTAAAAATCTTGAGGTGACCTAAATGAAAAACAAATAAAAACCTAAATAAAATAAATAAATAAATGATTTGCTTTTCTGTTTTGGTTTTGATTTGAGGAGCTTTAAGGAGCAGAACTTGCACCTTAACATGTATAGCAAACTGAAGTCCATCAAGTTGATAGACCTTAGTACTTTTGCCAGAGGAATGAAGATATTTTCACATGCCATCACATTTTGATGCTTTTTAGGGTGAAACAATAACAGGCAGAGCTTTCAATAGACTGTAGGTCTTTGAACTTTGACAGTGGGACAGTGCTGCTTCATTCCTAAATGTGAGGCAAAGAAAACAAAAAAAACAAGATATATGGGCTTTTGCTCTGAAAACATACCCCTGTTACCTGAGAATGCCATTACCTTTGTTCATGGAAACAACTCCCAGGGCATTCCAGAAGCTGTGGTTCCTGCTGTCCATCATGACAGCTTTTTTAAAGCACTGCAAAGAAGAAAAAAGACCTAGAGAGACCTCTTTTGGGAACACAGAATGCAAGTGTTGTATAGGATTCTTCAAATTACCTGTTGAGCCTTCTCTATGTCCATAGATGGGGAGTTCTGGTCATTCTGTGTAAGGCAGGGTATGCTGGTGGCCTGGTGATAATAGTTGAGTCCTAAGTCATACCAAAGACTGGCAACTTCAGGCATCAGCTTCAAAGCATGAGCATAGCACCTGTGGCAAAAACAAATCCATTTATTGTTCACTGTTTAATTTCTGCTTGGCTAACAGGTGCAGATTGCCAATGGCAAAAAAAAAAAAAGGACAAATATATCAGGATTTATTATTGTTATCCAATATCAGCTTTATTATGGTTCGATATTGGTCGTACCTCTCACCAACTTTTAGTGTCTGGACCTGGTTGAGCATGTGGCTCTCAGTGTTGGCATCTAAACCGGCAAGTAGGGCTGGCACTAAAACCTTGGCTCTGTTTGGGGACACGGTGCTAACTGCAGTGCAAGCATCCCCCAGAAGTTTCCACAAGCAGGAAAGGTCTGGTCGCAGCTGTACAGCTCTGAAGATCACAAAGATGTCAAAGGATAGACATTAAAATCTAAAATACCATAATGTCTGTAATGAATCTCAGAAAAAGACTAAATGAGTTATATATATAATGTTTTTATATGTATAATGTTTAGAACTACCAATGTGGTATAGGGCAACAGCCCTACAGCAAACACAGTGGCCATACTGCCAACGTTTCTCCTGTTCTCAGCAAGTTTTAGTAGAGCATACAGAAAGCAGCCCTTGACATGCAACAAGCTAGGCAATGCAATAAAGTTCAGCTTTTGGCAAACAATGCTAAGTGACATGTTCAGTATCCTAGTTAAGCAAAAGGATTGACACCTTGGCTGTTCTTTTGACTTGAACATTAATTTTTATTGTAATGAGTTAGTAACATATGAAGCTTGGTAAGCCATTTCCTTGATCTGCTGAGTGACCCATCTCCTGCTAATGCTAGCTAGCCTGCCTAAAAGTATGAATTAAAATAGGCTTTAGGGTAGCTAAAGTGTACTTGTCCCAACTAAACGATTACATTATGTTTGTTCAGTCTGAGAGATCACACTCTGTCTCTTTCTAAATGGCAATAGTGACACATTGCACTGATGTGTAGCTGCCATACTGGCTGCTAAAGCATAGACCAGAGAAGCTCACATTACAATACAGAGAGCAAGTGTCAATACATTCACTGCTAAAAGCACCATTACTCTGCCATAATTTCACTAGCAAATAGCTGTTTGCTGCTATGATAATATTACAAATGTCATATACAGAGCCTTTTAGAGTTTGCAGGATGAATATTTCGTCATTACCTGAAGAGGTTCTGTATTGCTTGCTGAATGAGGTCAATGGCTCCTCCATCTCTGCAGTCCTCCATTAAACTTTTTGCCAGAGAAAGTTGGCATTCCCCAAGACCTGAATAAAGGACCATGTAAGTAAAATTAAATGCCCAGGTTTCATCACTCCCTGAAGATTTGCAATAAAATGCCTAACAGATTACATTAAATAAAATGAAATGCATGCAAAGGGTACAATGAAACATTCACTTACCTTTAAGGGCAGGCACATAGTCCTGCTTTGCTGTAATCAGCAAGTACTCCGCGACAGCCTCTTTGAACTTGCCCAGAGTCTGTTTGATGGCAGCAGCCTGGTAGACACTGTAGATAGAGGAGGGCTGAAGCTGATGTGCTTTACCAAAGGCTTTCAGAGCAGCTGTGAAGCTCCGGCGGTTTAGATATGCCTCACCTAAACACTCCCAACACACCCAGTCCTCTGGGTCTGCTCTTAAAGCGGCCTGCAGGCTATAATTATAAATAAAACATTCAATAGCACCTAAACACTTGAAGCACTTAGATCAAAGTAATAAAATTAGCTGTCTCAGATGTGTAACTCTTACTCCGCTATGGCCTGTTGATTTTCTCCCGCTTTCAGGTAATAAAGGCCTCGTCTCATCCAGGCCCATTTAGCTGAGCCTGGAGTGGCTTTCTCTAACACAGACTGAAGAGTGGCCAAGGCAGTTTCCTATGCCAATCCATGAAGAGAGAAGGAAGTGTAAAAAGGGGGGACAAGAAAAATAAAAACATGGGAGAGTCAAGAAAACTTGTAAGGAAACCATAAAACTGTAACAAAGAGCTAACAAAGACGCCTGACTCTCAGAACATGGTGACTTTTTTTGGCACTGAGGCAACTCACCATGTCCCCCTGCCCCATACTGAGATCCACAGAGGCAGCTCCGGACTCAACATCTTCACTGTCCAGGTGAAAAGCCTTTTTGTAGCAGCCTTGCGCACGGCCGTAATCCTTCACAATCTCCCGATAATAATGCCCAAGGTAGCGAAATACACAACCAAGGTGTGGATCTAGCTTTGCAGCCTGAAATAGACAAATGAAGCTTTCAAAAATAAAATGCCATTCAGTTCTGTTAATAGAAAAAAAAAAGATTTGTGGGCAAGTGAAGTTTTTCAAAGCCTGATCCATTAGCACTTGAATTCACCTTCCTACCATATACACAAAACTTTTAATAACAATTGCACTAGCCTTCAGCAAATGTGTGTGAGCTTTGCTCCGGTCTTTACGGGTTTCTTCTCCCATATCCCAGTAGAGTTGTCCAAGCAAAAAATAATACTCTCCACAGTCTGGGCTCTGACTTGCAGCCTTTTGAAAACTACACAAGAGAAATACAAAAAACAGTTTGGTGTTAAGAACCAAATTATTTTCTACCACACAAATAGGTGCTTTTACACAAGTTTAAGACAGTAGACTGCCACAGAAAGTATGCATAAAAGAGATTTCTTCTTCTTTTTTTTTTTTACCTCTGCTCTGCCAGATACTCTTCACCTTTAGCCAAGTGCACCAGTCCTCTCAGAGCCAATCCTTGGGCCAGGTTTGGGTTGGAGGCTAACAGCTCTGATGACATCTATAAAAGATGGAGTAGTTTAATGCTCACCAATCCATCTTCACAAGACACATATTCCTCTCATCCTGCATTCACAGGTTTTGAATGCTGCATTTTTAAAATAAGAAAAATATGTTATGAATATGAAAACAGAAAAATAACATTTTTCAGTGAGTAAAATAATTTCAACCTTAAGTGCTTGATCGGTCTGTTCTTTGTTAAGGTATGCACATCCTTTAAGGGCTAAGAGAACCGGGTCTTTTTCAGCTTCAGGAATCTAAAAAAGAAAGACAACAGACACAGACATGCCATTTCCTGTGACAGTATATAAAGAAATCCAGAATAAATTATTTTATGTTCTAAATTAAATGCAAGAATATGCAAGAAAATTAAAAATAAATTCGACCTATAGACCCATTTACAGCCTACGTCATCAAAAGATGCGCGCGCATTTTGGCAACGGAAGTGAACTGCTACCCCATTCAAATCAATAAGAACAAGGAGACTGCGCAGCATTTAAATGTGATTTAAAAGCGATATCAGCATCAAAATGTCTGGCTGTTGTGTGTTTGGCTGTCAGAATTTCTACTCTACCAAAAGTGGACTGAAGTTGTACCAAATCCCACGGGATCATGGCTGTTTAAGAGAAAACGGAGGCGTCTGTGGTTGCAAGCCATCAAATGTATTGATAAAAATTGGACTGAGGACACGATCAGGACTGAGGAGAGGATCAGAAATGCTCACGCTCCATTTTATATCAGGTAAAGTTATTTATCTTCCGTTGTTTATATCGGGATGTCAGGTATCTAACGTAAACAGTATTAGCTGGTAAGCTATTTGGCTTTTAAACCGTAGCGTGGTTGGCTATTTACAGCTGAGGCATTGCTGGACTCAGGGAGGCCTGATTTTTAAATTAATATTTAATCGCACGTTCGATAGATAGATAGATCGAGTACTTTATTTCATCCCCGAGGGGAAATTCCTGTGTTGCACAGCAGCAGTACACATGAACACACAAAATATATAAAAATAGATATAAAAACTATTTTAAAAACCTATAAAACCCCTCATATACACATGTATACACAGAATACTCCAACGATCATTAATAGAAACTGTGCAAAGTGCAGTGAGCAATTTTGTTATCGGTATATGAAACCACTTTATCGAGACAGGGATGAGTCATTATATAAAGTTATTGCAGTGGGCAGGAATTATTTCCTGTAGCGGTCCTTAGTGCAGTGGCAGTCAAAAGTCTGAGTAGACTCACATTTGAATGGCTGAGCGAGTCTCACAGTTTGACTGGAACAGTATATATATATTTTTTTTTCATTGTAAATCACTAATATCTGCAGCTGAAAAACTCTTAACAAGCTAGAAAAGCAGTGTTGTTTAAAGCAAGCATTTACCAACTCATTACCTGTTTAAATGTCTCTAAAGCTTGATCTCCAGCCTTCTCGCCACCACTTCTCACTAAAGCCTCTAGCTTCAATCGAAGAAGTCTGATCCTCAGCTCCTTCTCTCCAGAGTCACATACAGTCAAACCTAACAGAACAGGACACACACAGAAGCATATATATATTTTTAAGGGATTTAAGACAGCTGCTCTTTGAAGGCAGTGCTTAAGACCCTTCTTATTCACCCTCTTTTTAATTAAATCTTGCTGATGTCTGAGTGAACACACTTAAAAGTACCTTGTGAGCATGATGTAGCGCTGTCAGAGTATTTGTGAATTTTAAACTGGGCTTCAGCCAGACTGTACCATCCTGTACTTAAGCTCATTTTCTTCAGTCCTAATAAAAATGGAACAGACAGGTAGTGAACAAAAATTGCCATCAAGTGTACATCTGAGTATAAGTGTTCAGGTATGTTTTTACATTGTTTGTTATTGTGAAAACTAACCTTGTGTAAGGTCATCAATGGCATCTTTATACCTCCCTTCTAGCAGCGCTTTGGTGCCCAGACATAAATGACCCAATCCACTGCCAGGGACCAGAGCCATGAGGTGGGAGAAACAGCTAACTGCATCCTCATTAAAGTTTCCTTTATAAAAGAGACATATGGCTGCCATTCATGAACATCCATTATGAGTACAAAGGACAACAATTTTTTTTTTGTTTTTTTTAAGATTTACCATTTTTAAGATAATGATGACAAAGGACCTCAAGAGGATAACTTTGGTCAGGGTAGAGGGAAAGCATGGATTGACATGCTCCAGTCATTCTGGCTTCTTCTTGTGGTAGCTGCAATAAGACCAGATTAACATGTAATTTAGGAAAGTTAACTACCTAGATTGGAGATACACTTCCACATTCTAAGGATCCTTCAATTTATGTTATGGTGAGGCAGACATAAGAGAGGATTCACTTACTAGAGAAAGACATTTGAGATAGTCAGCTGAGACCTTCTTGTGGTCCTCTCCTGGTGCAGGATCGATCAGAACTAGAGCCTTCTCAAATGCTGTGATTAACTGATAAGCACATACCAAAGACAGCATAGAGACGTGTGCAGTAGGAAACAGCAAATAAAATAAAAAAATTGAGATTATGACATCTACAAGGTAAGGCAAGCCAGCTGTAGCCAGCTTATTACAGTGGATTGGATTAGAAGAGACAGAATCTTAAGTACTCAGAAGTGTTTAAGCCCACATTTTGGGAAGTCTTACATGCTGCTGAGTTTCACTGTCGTGCTCCACCTCCTTAAGACAGTCTGAGAGGAGCTGGGTCATCTTTTCCAATAGCTGCACTAACTCTTTCTTATCAACAGCCTCTTCTTCCTTCAGCTGAATGAGCTGCAGCCAAACCTTGGCTAACTGTCCGCACACACAAATTCATACACGTGTTTAAAAAAAACCAACGTGCACACACAGAAAAAAAAACAACAATATTTTCATTGGTCTTGGAATTGCATACCTTTAAATATTCTTTGTCAGAGTCATAAATATCTGATAGTTTGTTGATCACCTCATAACATTTGTTTTTGTCTGAGCTGTGAATAGAAAACACTGAAAAATCAATAACCTCAATACTCTGTCATCATTTATTAATTACTTTCAAATAAACTGTTTTACTCCTTGTTATTTTTTTAATCTATTTATTTATAGGACACTTCAGGACAGCAATACAATGTTTCCATATCTTACCTCGCATACAACTCAACAAGCTTCTGATAGACATTAGGCAGCTCAACTTTGAAGTCCCACTGATCAGTCTTCTCATACAGATTTGCTAAGCCCTTAAATAAAAAATAATGTAACTTTACCACTGTTCTTAATAACTAGGCATGGGGAAACAAACAGTTTATAAAAGATGAGATCCTGAATAAAGATTAATTCATTTTTGTAAAAAAGTTCCCACTCTTAAGAGGGACCCAGATGAAATGCGACTACTCTAAAGCCATTTAAACTATTTACTATAGTAAATTAACTGATCTTAGTAGTGTAGTTTTAAGTAGCTAGAAAAATCAGTTATCAGTCCCCAATACATTTGGCACCTTACCTGCCAAGCCAGCAGTTGCTCTGGCTCCAGCTCCACTGCCTTTTTATAGGCTGCCTGTGACTGATCTGGTTGATCCAGTTCACTGGCTGACAAGCCGATGAAGACCCAAGCATTGTAATTGTTTTTCTCAATTTTCAAAACAGTCTAAAAACCACAATACAGACAGTACAGTCAGCTTTACATTCCCTTCCCAGTATGACTGAGAGCAACATATTAAATGTCAATATGCAATTTTTTTTTTTTTAAATTTTGAGATACTTTACCTTGCAGTGTTTCAGAGCCTCTTTGAACTCTTTGTTTTTAATGGCCTCTCTGGCATTTTTCAGTGCGGCTTTCACTTCTTTATTAGACATCTTGTGGTTAGGAGACAACAAAGAAATACACTGCTCAAAAAAAATGAAATGAACACTTTGAAAACACATCAGATATCAATGGGAGAAAAAAAATCATGCTTGATATCTATACTGATATGCACTGGGTAATATGTTAGCAATGAAAGAATGCCACTTTGTTTGATGGAAATTAAAATTATCAACCTACAGAGGGCTGAATTCAGAGACACCCCGAAATTCAAAGTGAGAAAAATTATGCAGCAAGCTGGTCCATTTTGCAAAAAATTTCATTGCAGCAACTCAAAAAAGTACTTAGTAGATTGTATGGCCCCCACATGCTTGTATGCATGCCTGACAACGTCGGGGCATGCTCCTAATGAGACGACGGATGGAGTCCTGGGGGATCTCATTTCAGATCTGGACCAGGGCATCACTGAGCTCTTGGATAGTCTGAGGTGCAACCTGGCAGTGTTGGATGGACACAAGCATAATGTCCCAGAGGTGCTCTATTGGATTTAGGTCAGGCGAGCGCGGGGGCCATTCAATGGTATCAATTCCTTCATCCTCCAGGAACTGCCTGCATACTCTCGACACATGAGGCCGGGCACTGTTGTGCACCAGGAGGAACCCAGGACCCACTGCACCAGCGTAGGGTCTGACAATGGGTCTAAGGATTTCATCACGATACCTAGTGGCAGTCAGGGTGCTGTCGCCTAGCCTGTAGAGGTCTGTGCGTCGGTCCATGGATATGCCTCCCCAGACAACCACTGACTCACCACCAAACCGGTCATGCAGAACGATGTTACAGGCAGCATAACGTTCTCCAGACCTTTTCACGTCTGTTACATGTGCTCAGGGTGAACCTGCTCTCATCTGCAAAAAGCACAGGGCGCCAGTCATGGACCTGCCAATTCTGGTATTCTGTGGCAAATGCCAATCAAGTGCCACGGTGCCGGGCAGTGAGCACAGGGCCCACTAGAGGATGCCGGGCCCTCATGCCACCCTCATGAAGTCTGTTTCTGATTGTTTGGTCAGAGACATTCACACAAGTGACCTGCTGGAGGTCATTTTGTAGGGCTCTGGCAGTGCTCATCCTGTTCCTCCTTGCACAAGAGAGCAAATACTGGTCCTGTTGATGGGTTAAAGATCTTCTACGTCCCTGCCCAGCTCTCCTAGAGTAACTGCCTGTCTCCTGGAATCTTCTCCATGCTCTTGAGACTGTGCTGGGAGACACAGCAAACCTTCTGGCAATGGCACGTATTGATGTGCCATCCTGGAGGAGTTGGACTACCTGTGCAACCTCTGTAGAGTCCAAGTATCGTCTCATGCTACCAGTAGTGACAATGACCCTAACCAAATGCAAAACTAGTGAAAAAAAAGTCAGAAAAGATGAAGAGGAAAAACATTAAAACGTGTTCATTTAATGTTTTCTTTTGTTTGATTTTTTGAGCAGTGTATATCAAAATAGGTCCTGTCACATAATCAGTCCTATAAAATAATAGCTGATTGTTGGCTAATGTTGCTAGCTAGCAACATTAGCATGAGCTTGTTATGATCATAAAATGCATATTTTAGAATGAAATTGCATTTAAAAGCATAGTTTATACTTAATATACAACTTGTTCAATTAACCGAGTTACCTTTAACCCTTGTACGTTTCAAAAATGTTAAAATAAAAAACAAACAAAAAAATGTTGGCCCATCCACTGTTTACATTGACAGCTTGCGCCGCATTCTCCGGATGACACGGAAGCAGAAGAGAAGTAACGACACTGGATTTTCAAATTAAATTCAAGGCGGCGTTCAAGCTTTGGGGATCGACGTTACTTGGTGAGCTTTGTTTACAGTCTGTGTCAGCAGATCGTCGGGAAATTTGACGAAATTAAGGACATCTTTAAAATACAAGGTGGGCTATTCTACATTGCAGGACATTTTCTGTGACACACATGAATTTGAAAATAATCCATGCACAAAATACAAAAACAAACATTTGTTGTGTAAAATTACACTTGTCCTGAGACAAAATGTAAATCTAATTGTTGAAAAAGTACAGCCCTGTTACCCATATTACCGAAAGAAGACAAATTAATTTCAAAGTTTCCCTTCTTTTATTTATATAAAATACTGTCCTTGGCTTTCACAGTCAGCTCGCATCTTTTTCTGAGAAAACACTATTGCTAGCAGTGATTTGAAACCTTGTTACCATACATATGAAATACACATCACAAATATATGTTTAAAACATATAAAATATTACCGAATGTGGCACCTGTAGAGTGTGTTTTATTGTGTGTTCAAATACCTATCTGGTGTTTTTAAACAAGGTTTGAATCCATTTAGTAGTTTAGTCATTCATGCCATGTTTATACTTGCCAGCAGGGGGCAGAATGAGTTGTTGATGATGTTTTGGGG
>JASGAU010365124.1:0-12314 GCA_030220045.1 Australoheros facetus
AACAGGATAAGCGGAAGCGAATGGATGGATGGAGTCCCACCCCTATTATTTATCTATTTATTTATTTATTTCATTTTGAATGAAACGGCTCTCCATAGAAGGGCCTCATTAAGTGGTTTAACAAAAAGAAACATCCATCCATCCATCCATCCATCTTTTGCTTATCCAATTCAGGGTGTATTTCATGTCATGTTGATTAAATTTTACAATTAATTTACAGCTCACATGTGTCCATATGGCTCGTATAAAATGCTGTTTTACTCTCCTGGCGGCTTTTTCCTCATAGGTGTATAAAGGGACAGCTCCAGTTGGAGACAGGCCATTAGGAACAGGAATATCTGGTCACCCTTTTTTGTGTGCAGATTTGGGCCTCTCTGCAGTTTTGAATTCTAAACTTTTGTCCTTGTGTATTTTATCCCACTCTTTTTTTTAATCACATTTCTCAGTCAAGATTTGTGTGTCTGTAGTAAATGTGTCGACTAGGTATGTGCACGAGCAGATTAGAACACTTATCTTACATATTCATGTCTTACTTGGGGATTCTCTTAATAAGGTTTTATGAAGTACAACTTTGTGCACATATTTCTGTATGCCTGTTTGTGTGTCTCTATCAGCAGGGTGCTTTTCATATTTTATTTTCCAGCCATCATCCATCTGATTTTGTGATCCAAGGTTGAAAAGTTGTCATTTACCACCATCTTGAACACTAATGAAAAAGACTCAGATTCTTAAAATTTCTCTTTCCCGCTGCCACGAAACATATCAAGAGCAAATGGGAGGGCTTTGATTTCTCTGTTCATTGCTCAGTTTCGTTCGACGTCTGCGTGAGTGGCTTTGAGGTCTGGTTTGAGCTAGAAATGGAGATGGCAAACACACTGAAGTTAGAACTGGATGAGAAATTCACATTCCTGTTAGTTTGCTGTGGATTAGAAAATTTAAGTGACACTACTTTGTTCTGTTCTGTGACTACGCTTGTTTTTTGACATACACATTGTCAAATTAAAAAATACATTAAAAAACAGTAATATTCTGGCAGCTGGGGCACAAGAAAAATACCGTTAAAAAAAGGAAATTTTCTGTTCCACATAAAAGAATAATTAACAATAATTAATCTGGCAGATATGGATGGATGGATAGAATAAAAAAATGTATACAATTTTTTCCCACCATTTTTGTGGTGAAAATTTCCATAATGACACAGCATATCTGTTATTTAATGAACAAATCCCTGCAAAATTACAGATTTTTTTTTTTTACACTCAATTTTTTACACGAATAAACTAGAATTTAACAGTATTATATTTAAAACAAACATAACATATTTGTGAAATTGTGTTGCACTTGTGACTATATTTTTACAATGTGGGGGAAAATGAATTTTGAACGAATGAATGAAAGAATGAATGAATTTTCCATAAAAAAAAAGTTTATTCACAGGTTTTTTTATGTTATTTTACAGTAGACATGCTAATTCAGTGTCTGTTTTTTTGTTGTTGTTGTAATTTTATTGATATTTCACTTGTTTAAAAATAACAGGTAAATTCTGTAACATTTATAGAAAAAAAATTCTGCTTAATTATAGATTTTTTTTTTTTTTAAATTGTGCTGCATCTGTAACACCGAAACATTTCCTGTTGGCCTGAGGGCTGTTTTGTCCTGCTGTGAACAGTCAGGTTGGCCAGCAATAATGTAGCAAGCAGGAGTTAATGGACCTTTCAGAATCCACGAATTTAGCTCGACCTTTATTCTTGATGCAGTGTCCACAGCACAAAGTGGCACATTTATGCCGTATCCTTCTAGTTCCAGTAGCCCACTTGTCATCAGTATACCCTGGTTCCACCTGGTTCCTCAACACCTGAAGTGGATTTCGGTAATCCGGGCAACATCTGGTATGGCTTCAGTCATGTCTCTTGCTCTGGATGCACATTGTTTTATACAATATAAACATTGTTTATATTGGTCAGTTAAGTAATAGAGGGGGTTGTTAATCAGTGTCAGCTGATTTGGTGTCAATGAAATTAACATCTGGTGCACTACAGGGGCAACAATGAGACAACACCCAAAGAGGGAATGGGTTTAAAGGTGGAGGCCACTGACATTTTTTTCCTCATCTTTTCTGGCTGATTTTTCACAAGTTTGTCAATTTGTCTAGGGTCAGTGTTACTACTGGTAGCATAATGTGATACCTGGACCCTACAGAAGTTTCACAGGCAGTCCCACTCATTCAGGATGACACATCAATACGTGCCACTGACAGAAGGTTTGGTGTGTCTCCCAGTACAGTCTCAAGAGCATGGAGGAGATTCCAGGAAACAGGCATTTACTCTAGGAGAGCTGGACAGGGCCATAGAAGGTCTTCAATGCATCAGCAGCACCAGTCCTTTGTGCAAGGAGAAACTGGATGAGAACTGCAAGAGCGCTACAGAATGCCCTCCAGCAGGGCACTGGTGTGAATGTCACTGACCAAACAATCAGAAACAGACTTCATGAGGGTGGCCTGAGGGCCCAATGTCCTCTGGTGGCCCCATGTTCACTGCCCAGCCCTTTGGAGCATGATTGGCATTTGCCATAGAATGGCAGAATTGGCAGGTCCACCACTGGCACTGTGTGCTTTTCACAAATGAGATCAGGTTCACCCTGAGAATATGCGACCGACGTGAAAGGGTCTGGAGAAGCATTGGAGAACGTTATGTTGCCTTTAACATCATTCAGCATGACTGGTTTGGTGGTGGGTCACTGATGGTCTTGGGAAGTATATCCATGGAAGGACACACAGACCTCTATGGGCTAGGCAACAGCATCCTGACTGTGATTCTGTATCGGGATGAAATCCTTGGACTCACTGTCAGACCCTGTGCTGGTGCAGTGGGCCCTGGTTTCCTACTGGTGAACAACAATGTCTGGCCTCATGTGGTGACAATATGCAAGCAGTTCCTGCAAGATGAAGGAATTGATACCATTGACTGCCCAAACATTGCCCATGCCCCAGTGTTGTCAGGCATGCATACAAGCACACGGCATGGGATGTCATGGCAAGCACATGGCAAACAGTGTGGCATTCTTTTCCCATTGAGATTTTATGTTTTCTCAAAGTGCTCCTTTAATTTTTTGAGCTGTGTGTGTGTGTGTGTGCGTGCGCGTGCATACGTGTGTTCATATAATTTGTTTTTTATCAAAAAATATAAATTATATGTGACTTTGTAAAAATTGTAGGACAGTCATATATTTATGATATTTATTTTACACATTTTTTCCCCCCACAAACTACAGTAAAGTATCGGAGGTTATATGTATTATTGATCTGGATGGATCAATAATTTTGTCATCTGGGAGGTGAAGCACAAGCAATTCTTCATTGTCAGTGCAAAGGTGAATACTAATAGATAAGGTTAGCTAGCTTAGTAAAGTTGATCCATACACTGCAGGGTCACTGCAGTCACAATCTGAAGACGACAATGACAAGACAGTAATATTAACACATGATAACTTATGATATCAGTCTGACCAAAACTGTTGAAATAATCAGGTAAAATGCAGTTTAAATGTCAGCCGGTTCTATCAGGTGTGAACTGAGCAGCAATTCCATTTTGCATCCAGTTGAATGACTGCATTTTGGCTAAACATCCATTTGTTTCATCATTATAGCCTCCAGGTGAACATTTCAATAAGTACTGTAAGTGACAGTAAATGGAAACTATGACCTGAACTGGTTCTGCTTTGTAACAGCATCTTCTTACTTATTATCTGCACTATAAGTCACAAAGAAGTTCTGTATATCTGTTTAACTCTATGACACAAGCACTGTCAGATCCCCCACCCCCAACCCGCACCTCTCTACCCGCCCTACATACACATACACATACACACACATGCACAGACACACACACAGGGATATTGCCTTATATAAAGCTGAAAGCTATTATTACCGTGTAATCACTTTACTTCAGAAAGCCCTGCACATGTCCATTATGGCACTTATGGAGTATGTGCAGTTGGATAGTAAAATTCAGATGACGGATGACCAGTGAGATAATCGGCTAATCGCAGCAAGAGCATTGCTTAATTACTTTGTTCATTCAAGGTGACATTTAGCTTCAGCATGTCCATTCTCTTAGTGTCTAGACTGATGGTAAACATCTTTTTACCTGACAAGAAGATGAGTTTAATTCTCCATATCTCTGCATTCATGAAGTTTCTTCTTTCTTCCTGAAGGTGTCCACTCTCCTCATATAACCACACTTTAATTAAAGTAATCGTCACAGCCTGTCTTTCCAACAGTCATATGGGAATATGAGTGGTCTTCTGCAGCTAGAATAAAAGATAGGCCAGACTGCAACTTTGCATTTGTCATGATCATGGAGCTTGTTTTAAAAATAAAACTGAGCTGTATATTTTTAATTCTGCTTGCACACAGGCACGTGCACATGATGCATATTTTTTGCTTACGTGATACATGCACAAAGACACAAATACACACGCAGATCTACACACAGCGAAGCTCAAATAATGAAATGGCCTGTGGTTATACTGTATATCCCTTCTTGATGTGGACCCACAGAGACAGAGATTTATGACTCTTGTCTCCACAATCACTTCTGGATTCAAATCTCACCACAACACAACAACGACAACAAGAACAACAACCAAAAAAAAAGCACCGCAAGAGAAAGACATGTGTGCATGTGTGTGCAAGCAGAGAGGCTTTATGTGTCATCATATCAGCACATCAGAATGATAAATGCATGTAACATATTGAGCTGCACGTAATGCAGCCTCATTTAGATGGAGTCAAGAAAAATGAATATGAAGTAATGGATTTACCAGTGAGTACCCAGAGATATCCGAACATGTTTATGTTGTATGATTGTATTATTTTATACTTCAGCTTATTACAGTAGGCACAGCTGGGTAAAATGGGTGTTTTCTAATACAAATAATCTCGCAATTAATTCAAACTTCATAAAGAATCTTGTCTTGAATTTTCTGAAATCTTTTTACAGATGCATTGAACTAGTACTAGTACAAAATACTGAATTATTTTTCCTGACATTGCCCTTAAGGGCAAATTACAGTATGAGAGAAGCATAGTATAATTTATAAATTTGTCTTATGATATACACACTCACTAGATACATTATTAGTTACCTCTTACTAGTACTGGATTGGATCCTCTTTTCCCTTCAGAACTGTAACTTGTCAGCTGTACATTTGTGATGCGTGTATCCAGCATCACAGCATCCTATAGGTGCTTGAGATCAGTGCAATGGGAAGCTGTATTGTTTTGCTTACAGTGATTGTGAAGTGGTTGAAATGTATGAAATATATGGTGGGTGATTTTTCAAAGGGACTTAACTGACTAAACATGCCAGCAGGAATTCACACCTTGTATACTGAGAATTAAGTATTACATTGTAAAATAAAGGTTTGGAGTTTTCATTCATTGCAGTCTTTCAGTGTAGATAATATGTCAGAATTTTTCTTTTACCTCAGGCTGTAGTCTTTACAGCTTCCCTTGCTTTTAAGTCATATCCCTTTTTAGGTTTTATTTGAAAACTCAAATGTAACCAGATCTAGTGTTTGTGGAAACTGCCAAAGCATCCTGAAAAAAGCTACTTTGTGTTTAATAGATAATATAAAATGGACACTTAACTGGGTACACCACCATACCATACCATACCATACCATACCATACCATACCATACCATACCATACCATACCATACCATACCATACCATACCATACCATACCATACCATACCAATTTATTTATAAAGCACCTTAAAAACAACAACAGGGCTGACCAAAGTGCTCTACAACACATCAATCACAGCAACAAGCACAGACATAGGACAGAACAATATAAAAGACACACCAATAATGAACACGATATTAAAAATTTAAATACTTAAAGTATGAAAAAGTTTTAAAAATAAGGAACTACAAAACAGAAAATTAACTTAACACCACAGTCACAGTCTCACACTGGGTCGAAGGCCAGGGGGGAAAAAAAGTCCTTTTATGTGAGATTTAAAAACAGCAAGTGACTGAGCCTCTCTTACATATAATGGCAACTTGTTCCATAATTTTGGAGGCGCATCAGCAAAAGCTCTATCTCCTCTGAGTTTGCGTTGCGACTTTGGAACACATAGCAGCATCTGATCTGCTGACCTAAGGGGAGCAGCAGTTCAGACAAATACAAAGGGGCATGACCCTTTAAGGATTTAAAAACAAACAAAAGAATTTTAAACTGGATTCGAAATGGAAATGGAAGCCAGTGAAGAGAAGCCAAGATTGGGGTGATGTGCTCTCGCTTTTTTGCCCCAGATAAAAACCGGGCAGCAGCATTTTGCACCCGCTGTAGGCAAGCAATAGAGGCCTGGCTGATTCCAAACAAAAGCGCATTACAGTAGTCAAGGCAAGACTTTATAAAAGCATGTATCACTGTGTCAAGATTACCTTTGGAAAGAAAAGGCTTGATTTTTGATAGCCGTCTCAGCTGAATAAAGCTGGATTTCACTACTGCATTTACCTGAGCGTCGTGCTTTAATGTCCATTTACACACCTAAATGCCCACACACTGCTCCAGCCTAGATATGAGTAGCTCATGGTCCACAGTATCAAACACAGCAGTTAAATCTAATAGTACAAGCAGAACACAGTCACCAGAGTCAGTTGCCAAGAGAATATCATTAAAAACCTTTAACAAAGCAGACTCGGTGCTGTGATGGGATTTAAACCCAGACTGGAATACTTCCAGAATTGCTCATCCAGGAAGGTCTTTATTTGAGTGAAGACAACTTTCTCCAGGATTTTAGAAAGACATGTTAACTTGGAGACGGGCCTAAAATTTGCCAACACCGATGAGTCTAGGCCAGCCTTCTTCAGTAAGGGCTGCACAAAGGCATGCTTTAGATATTTTGGCACCACACTGGAAGTCAGACTACTATTTACAATGGTGCAAATGAATGGACCAAGAGCAGAAAAAACTTCTTTAACAAGCCATGCAGGAATAACATCAAAAGAGGAACCTGATGGCTTCAAGCTGAAAACCAGGTGCTCTAAAAAGGAGAGCGAGACAGGTTCAAAGTGGTCAAACACCGCTGAACTGGGTAATAGTGTAGCTGGATCGTGAGAAGGTGGTGAGATTTGGGCCCTAGTGGTTGCAAGTGTCTCTAAGAAGAAATGAAGGAATCTATCACAGGTATCACTGGAAGCTTCCAGACGAACAGGTTCATGTATATTTAGGAGAGAGTTCAGTGTGACAAAAAGCACACGAGGGATTTGAGAATTAGAGACAATGATATCTGAAAAATATTTTTGTTCTGGCAGCTTTCACAATTTTCTGATAACCCCGCCAACATTTTCTCAGTATCTCAAAATGAACCTGCAACCTGTCCTTTTTCCACCTCCGTTCAGCCCTCCTGCACTCCCGTCTAATGACACGGGTATCCTCATTTAACCATGGCTCCAATCTACACTTTACTTGCCTGACTTTTAGTGGAGCTACAGAGTCCAACAGACTGGCCAACAGAATTAAACTGAAGAATCAGCTCCTCCATACTGGAAGACACAGAAAAGTCTGTGATCATTTCATGAACAAAAGCATCGGAGAACTGAGCAGCAGTGGAAGGTTTAAAAACACAGGAGCATCGTACAGTGGCACACTTTTTTTTTTAGCAGTTTGACAGAGAGGAACAAAGTCTAATAAAACATGCATATGATCTGAAAATACTGCATCACCAATTTGTAAGTAACAGATAAACCATAGGATAAAACAGATCCAATGTGTGCCCACATTCCTGAGTGGGACCATTCACGAACTGAAATAGTTAAAAGAGTCCAACAGTAGCACCAGGTTGGAACCCCTTTTGCTATCAGTGTTGCCTTAATTTTTGTTGTTGTTGTGTGGAATAGATTCAACAAGGTGCTGGAAACAATCCTCTGAGATTTTGGTCCATGTTGACATCACACAGCATCACACAGTTGCTGCAGGTTTGTCAGCTGCATATCCATAATGAGAATCTCCCCTTCCAACACATCCCAAAGGTGCTCTATTAGATCAATGTTTTGTGGCTGTGGAGGTCAGAGATGCTGTTCTACATACCTGTAAGGAGTGGTCATTTGAGTTACTGTTGCTTTCAAATCAGCTCAAAGCAGTCTAGCCATTCTCCTCTGACCTCTGACATGAACAAGGCATTTTTGCCCAGAGACCAGCTACTCAGTGGATATTTTTTTCTTTTTTCTTTTTTTTTTTTTGGATCATTCTCTCTAAATCCTAGAGATGATTGTGTGGGAAAAGTTTGAACTTCAGCAGGTTTTCTTCAGGCATGCCTTCTACATGCCGAAATAGATTGAGTTGTTGTTATGTGATTGACTGGTTAGATATTTGAGTTAATGAGCAGTTGAACAGGTTTATTTACATTTACTAACACCCCCACCCCCTTTTTCCCCCATATATGAACCCTACTATCGTCTTTCCATAACCTTAACCAAATGCTGTGAGTGCCTTAACATAAAACAAAAATATGTTGTTACTGAAAATGATATGTCTAGTATAAAAAATTTTTAATACATTAAGACAGTTTGCTTATGACTTTAATAGACAGTATCCACTCAATGGAAAGAAAAAAAAACTTTCATCAAAACATATTTCCTGTTACTAAATACTTTAATATGTTACTAAATTTTAAATAGACAGGGTTGACAGAGTGGTGCAGTGTAACTTTACTATGTCATCAGCTTCGAAATGAACGTCTATCCGTATCATTAGGAGTTATTCTCAAGGACCTCCCCACCACACCAGCCTCACTCCTAGGGCTTAGAGGGAGGGGCCCCTGGGACAAATCTGGATTCAACAACAATGCTGCTGCCCCAGGCATATTACAAGCACAGGAAGCACATGCCTGTCTCAATCACATTCATATGCAGGAGGATTTATTTTTCATTTAAGATTCAAAAGATTGTCTGAGCATCTCAACAACAGGGTCCCAACATAGCTAACATCCTTCGAGGAGGGATTAAAAAAAAAGAAAAGAAAAAAAAAAGACATTTTTATGGACATTAGTTTATGGTAAAGCTTTGCATCATGGACTGCAATCTGTGCACATTTCCAGCCTTTGTGAATGACTTCATAAAATATAAACTATACATTTCAAGGGGATGTGCAGGCAGGGTGTGTAGCTCGTTTAAGTGTGCTTGTCACCAAGACTGCCAACCATGAATTAATGAATCAAGTTGAAAATGTCAGAGCAGGTCCCAGATCGCTCTGCTGTGGTTCAGCTGCAGAGCACTGTCAGCATCAGGCGACTAACTGATGGTAAAAGGCCTCACTCGCAAAACAAACCAGTCACACAAACATACACACACGGTCTCACACACACACTATCTGCCAAGCCTTTCCATTTCTCTTGTTATAAAAAAGGTCATTCTTGTCTCTTCTCTTGCTTCAGTGGGTGGTCAAATCTCTGCAGTCCAGCCCTCTATGCATAAGAGTGTTGGAACATCATTATTATGTACACATTTTTCCATCTGGTATGTGTAAATGTTCTCTTTCTCTTGCAACCAGAATGGCATTGCAGTTTCATTTGCCTATCTGTGCTATAGGCTGCATCCTACCCAGATCCATCATAATGCCACAATACTTTGACTTCCTCTGGCCAGATTGCCATAAATAGTCAGAGGATGTATATATATTCATTCCAGAGGTGTGAAAAAAAAAAGTCATCACACAGATGCATTAAGGACAGAAGGGTGATAATCCTCTCCTCTTCACACTCTTTTTTTAGTCCCATCTTTCGTTGCCTTTCATCACCCTCCTCTTGGTGCGTGCTGGGAGCAAAATGTGATTGATAAGGAAAGCATAAACAGCATGACATGGAGAGAAGCTAAGTTCATAAAAAACATCATCGATTGTTTGGAGTGCTTGGGAGAGATAGGCATCAGCACGTGCATGCACACATTTATTGTAGGGCTGCACATAACAAAGATATTGATATTATTAAGTATATTCCTGCAAAATTGTTATTTCATTGTACAGCTGACATCATGATCAGTGTTTCCCACAGATTTAGATTTTGGGGTTAGGGGGTGGTTTTTTTGTTTGTTTGTTTTTTTATGAGAGATGACAGAGGAATGTAATCATTTGCCTCTCTGGTGAGTTTCTGGTCCTTTGGCTACAGCTAGTAGTCATTGTCCTTGGTGAGCTCATAAACCAGTTCTGGTCTTGCTACACCTTTTGGTTAGAGTGGCCTTCCTTTCAATCCCCACAGAGGATCTCAGCGCAAAGGAAGGACTTCTGTTGCCAGCTGCAGTCCAAGAAAGTGGAGTTGGAGTTTGTTCGACTGCACACAGTCACTGGTGACTCAGCTGAACAATAGCAAGGATTTTTGTTGCAACCTGGCCGGCAACAGTCATCAGGGAATTACACAGTGAACTAGTTAGCAGTGAACAAACTTCCAGATTTAGACTGGGATGATTGTCACAACATTGATCTCAGTTGGGATTTCGCTCTCAGATCTTTGAAAACAATAAAAATAAAGCTAAAGAAAATAATGCTAAAATGAGTCGGCAGCTATACTTGGGTGACATTTATATACCTGGGTAATGCAGCCAATAATATCTATGGTTGGGAAACTCTGACAAAGACACCTAATCTAAATCTGAACCTAAAATATATGATTTTAGAACCCACTGGAGACATGCTAGCATCGACACGATATACAGTAGGTGTGTAGAAATGTATATGTTCTACACATTATAATAATGTTTCCCTCCAGCAATTCCCTGTTTCTGCTCATGCTTCTCTCATTCTTTGTCTTTTGTTCTGAACACAGAGCAATCAGTGGGTGGAATGAATCTAAATAGATGTCCATTATATTAGCTTCCCACACCACATGTTGGCAACTCTTGCTGGTACGTAGTTAAAAAAAAAAAAAGATCATATTGCTGTCTATTGGTCAGTAGTCTAGGTAATTCTTATATCAGCGGTCACAAGTGTACCAGACAGGATATGCACAAGATATAAACTATTTAAAACAAAATCCAGACCATTTTAGGCTATAAAAGAAAACTTCCCTTATGCTTCTTTTTGGGAAATAATGTAACTTTCCACCTTTCCAAGCCAATAAAAAGTTTAAAGCAAAACAATGTTAGATTCAACTCATTGTGTGTACAAGGCACACAACGAAATGATCGTTCCAGATCACTCATCCAGAGATGAGCATCTGTGGTCATGCAGCCAGAGACCAGCGCTACAGTTAGGCAATGTGGTTTAAGTGTCTTGCTCAAGCACACAACGCAGTGCAGGAACAGGGACTCAAACCTGCAACCTTCCGGCTGCAAGGCGAGCGTCTACCCACTGCGCCACTGTCACTCAATCTAATAATGGAAAAGATAAAATATTTTTTTGACTGAAAGCCTTAAAAGCATTTTGACCAAACCAAACGTGCTTGTCCCCAGTATGGTTTTTGCAGGTTCCCTAATCCACTCTCTCTGTGTTTATGTGTGCATGTATCTTCAGTGGGAGAGTACATTATGTACTTCCTTTTCCTTGATATGAACAGATGGAAGAAAGTGGCAAAGGTCAGTCCTTTCACATACAGCTGGTGTTCAGGGCGAGGGAAGAGTGTGATTTTGTCACCTCTCTTGCAGCCTCAGGGTCTTATGTAGTTGAATTATTTCAAACTGAATGTGTGGTCTGCTGAAGTCTATGCACATACAGTAAAAATTTACTTTCCGCTGTAGTACATACGTGTCCTTGAACTGAGATTCAGAAGTGCATAACCGAACTCTGGACAATGGGAGAGTTCAGTAATGACATTATGACATTTACAGTGTGCCAGAAGCTTTAGTCATTCGTTCACCTCTTTTCTCATCCCTCTGGAATCCACACTCATTTTAAACTCTTAAAAAAGCCAACAAAGTGGTTATGCAATCTATTGTAGCTGCTCTGTCTCTTCGTGAAAATAGCATTTTCACAGAGTATGACATTTAGTTTGTTTGCCTTGACAGCTAAACATATTCTCACAAGTTGCCAGAGTTCAGCTCCTTTAAGTTTAAGATGTTTCCTTGTTTTAACAATTCCAGAGGGAAACCTGATGCATTAGTTTAAATAAATCTCTCTAATGGCAAAACAGACCTTATAAAAATCCCTTCAGAACTGTGGCAGATAACCCGGGTGGTAAGAGACGGGCCTAATAAAGAATGAGTTATCTGAGGCCAACAGATGACTTGCAGAAACAATGCAGATGATTGAGCAAAAGCGAGCAAACACACACACACACACACACACACACACACACACACACACACACACAC
>JASGAU010365132.1:0-12193 GCA_030220045.1 Australoheros facetus
CACACACACACACACACACACACACACACACACACACACACACGCACACACACACAACATCCCTGCCTCAGCTTTTCTCCCACTCCTTGCATTGTTAGCTTGACAGTGAAGCAGTGAGTTTGCTCATACCCTCTGAACAACACAGCCCTGACACACAAAACCACCAAATTGGTGTGTGTGCATGCGTGCGTGCGTGCGTGCGTGTGTGTGTTTGTGTGTGTGTGTGTGTGTGTGAGAGAGAGAGAGAGAGAGAGAGAGAGAGAAAGAGGCAGACAGACAGAAAGATATATCATTAATACTGGAATTTACTGTGAATTTAAACGAGCATGTGCACATGAGCAGTTTAGTAAATGCAGCTACAAAGTGCACTGCAATTCAATGAGTGAATATCTATGTAAGTATAGTCATAATATTCAAGCCTGTGTGCTATAACTATACTGTTTAATACAACACATGGAAATCTGATTTTTCCTAATAATCTTTTTGTTGTTGTTGAATCTGTGTGAACTCTAATAACTTTAATCATTGTTTTTTCTTAAGTGCAAGGAGACCCAAAACACGGCAAATGCAAAAGTCCCACTAAACATTCCCCAGATTTGTTATAAGTATTAAATGTAAATAAAAAGCCACAACACAGACAAACAAACAAAAGAGTAAGATACAGTTCTATCTAAAAAGCCACACAATACTGTTTCTCTAAAATGATAGACAATGAGATTTATTATTCATGCTGCTATGGATTTTTTTTTTTCCTGGAAAAGCAATAAAGCGCGACCAAATCTTGCTTCAAATAATCCAATTTAAGCTGCAGGGAAAACCTGTTTAAAATTCTAAGATGGTGGGTATGACAAATCATTTAGCCAATGCTGCAGTGAAGAGGTTTCAGATGATTTCAAATAATAAAGTTTCTTTGCAAGCCGATATAAAACAGTTTCTTAAGGGAAAAACAATATCTCCATGTGTTGATATGCTCAGCATGGGTTCAAGTTTCAATATTACATCACCGTTTTGGAAAGAAAAAAAAAATCTAAACAATTCCTACGACAAAAATTTACTTTTTCTTTTCACATTTGTTGATCGGAGCTCAAACAAAAGCCTGAGGGTGGCTTTGTGCTTTAAAAAACAACTTTTCTTCACATAGAGAGTGGGCAGAAAGAACAAAGTGTGCAATAAGAGAGCATATTAGTTTGTTTATGTGTATGTGGATGCAGTTGCACACATGCAGTAATGGCTGCACTGAGTGATCTCAAAATGTGATATGAAAGAAAAGAGATCACACAGTGATCACTCTGCCAATGCATTAGTACTCCCATATAGTCACACACAGTCAGTGACATGACACACATGCATTTCAGTAATTGCTTTTCTCAAAAACGAAGTCCCACCTACAAAAAAAGCAAACCCCACTGGGACTCCATTTGGCTTCACTTGTAATCATCACACATTTCTCTAAAAACACTATAGATTGGTGCTGTTACCATGGATACACACCGATTCACTCCTCCTTTTTATGATCTTATATTTCCAATGAAGCATTCTTTCACTGGAAGGTTTGTTAACAGCATACCAGAACACGTTGTTTCATGTTTGTAAGTGTGTACACCATAAAAAAAATCCTTTATTGTGTACATCAGTCCCACATAACTTGAATGTGGTGATCTACCATAACTTCTTTATAACTTTAACTAATTCTACCAACAATAATCATTCTAAACATTTTTAAAAGCAATAAGGCAATAAACAAGACATACTTCATTAATCAAGCATCTGTTTTTCTCAACATTACACAATTACAAAACTGGAATTCCAGTCAACTCAATAAGCATGTAGCACGCAACATAATCTAACACAGCACTGGACAAACATACTGCTGGACCTCTAATACAGTACCACAATCTTAAAGGCATCTTTATGTAAAAAATGTAAAAAAAAACAAACAAACAAATATTTGTGTGCAATATCACATAGCAAAGTAGTAAACTCATACCTCTCAGTCTTTAGTGCTTTCTGTGAATGTATGCTGCAAGACCAACAAGAAGGCAGCCGTAGTCGCCCTAGAGTACACCTAAACTCTGGAGTCGTGAGGTACAAAGCAAATGTTCAGTAGTCCCAATAACATAGCAGCAGTAATTCCAGAGATCACTGACTCCCGTCAGACTAACAATCCTGATGGCCTCTGGTTTGTCATCTTGGTTGGATCCTTGGATGTGAAATGTTTCAACTGTGTCTCAGCCGCTCTGCATCAAATCAAAACTGACTGAATATGTAAGATGCTGGGCCAAAATGTCCTTTAGCTGGATGAGCTGAATATCTCAGAGTCCAGTGAAGTCAGTATGTTGGTACTGACGCAGCCACTGAACAGGAACATAGATTCATCCAACATAAAACAGCAGCTGAAGTGGAAGTTACCGTAGCACACTGATGCATCCCAAGTAGGTGTCCCTTTGTCCTGTACTCCAATCATTGAAGAGAGGCTCTTGGTTTCCAAACTGTGCATCCATAAACGGAAGCTTAAAGTTAATGTTAAGGCCGCAGTGTCGTTGTGCCTCACTGGCAGATTCTGTGACTGATCCACGAAGTCTGTGTCAACCTCTGACAGCTGATGTTCCCCAAGATCACTGCAGAAATACCACTGCATGTCTCAATCTGCCAAAAGATTGAAAAAGATTTGCCTTTTTTCCCCCCTAAATGATTATTACATATACTTCATAGTTTTAGGGGGGTAATTATTTTTCACTGTGTTTTTATCCAGAAATACTGTTGAGGGTGAGAGAAAATGAAATAGATTTGCTTCATCATCATCAAAAATAACATTTTTGAAAACAACAAAAATGTGATTTTAAACAGCTAAAGTAAAGTAAACAGTAAAGTAAAGGAAGGCCAGGTCCATGCAGTTTTAACTACGGTGCCTTTCCTTTTCACCGCAGCCCCCTCATAGGCTACAGTATCTACATCCCTGAGTCAGTATACACTTTTACAGGAGCTGTGCTCATAACGTTACTGCCCACATACTTCCAACAGAACAGCTCTATCAACAGTAAAGAGCTACAGCAAAGTCCGTAGCAGAAAAATAAAAACTAAACCTACAAGAAGAAAAAAACATCTCAAACACATCGATCTTAGATAAGTGTGACTCTGCCCGATTTTGTGGCAGCAGACATGTTTTAATAAGCTGCGATGAAATAAAAATACTAACAAAAAAACGTCATGTAGGATATACATGAAGTGAATGTGCAAATTCAAGAACACCCCCAATTCCCCTTTTTTTCAGTGTACTGGAGGGCACAAAATGTACGTGTGTCTCAGGAATGCAGGAAAAAAGGCTTTTCCTGAGGGCACACATTTCATCAGGGAGACAGAACAAAAGCATCCATCAACAAATACAAAACATGCAATTATATCAGCAGCTGCTTACCACAGTGATCGGGTGATTTCATACATCATATATATATATAGACACATGAATTCTCACAAATTGTCACATGCAGAACCCCATGCAGATAGAGATGTCCCACAGCTAACACCAGGTAAGCCTGACAAACTCCCCTGAGCTATGCTGTGGCTCACTGATAGGTCTGTCACAAAGAAGCTGATTCATATATCACTGCAAACCTGGAAAGTCCCCACCTGCAGAAAAAAAAGGCATCCACAGAGTACTGGAACTGCTACAAATTGTGTTAATTTCTGAGAGTTAACAAAAGGCATGTTTGGCAAACAGTTGGTCACACATAGTTTTAATGAGTCTTTTATAGCAGTGGTCCTGCTGTGTTCTACCTTCATGCCAAAGAATCACAAATACAATTAAGTCCATAATTTTCCTTTGGGAGAAAGACACAATTTTTGCAGTTTTGTTTCTATTCACCACAATTGATTTTAAATCAAACACTCAATATGTGATTGAAGTAAAGTCTTTGAGTTTAAATTAAAGGGTTTTTTACAAGAGGTTTGCATTAACTACAGTCATTTTTATACATAGTCCCCCATTGTCAGAGGCTCAGAATTAATTGGACAATTGGCCGCTAAGTTTTATGGCCAGGTGAGGCATGTCCCCTAGTAATTTGTGCTAGACATAACTGTTATTTTAAATGCCTTAATGCTCCATAATCCAGTCTGTAGCAATTGATTTATACAAATACCCCATAGCACATACACCATTATAAGACATTTAAAACATGCCATTTCATCTATAACATCTACATTTCTGTTATTTTCATTTCTGCCACGGCTAAAGCAGAAATGTAGATTTTTTTCACTCGAAATTTCAACTTTCTGCACATGCACTTTTTACTGTTTACGCAAGTTTAGCAACAGCAAAACATCTCACACAAAATTTAAAATACTATGTTTCACAATATTTCAACTGAACTATCTGATTTTGGATTCAGATTAAATTTTTGTTGTTCTGAGTTCTGGCAGAAACAAACATCTTGTGACTTCCAGATAAATAATAAACAAACAAGGGCATGCTGAACAAGATTTTGTTGATTTGGGTTCTTTTTGCTGTTAGGAAAACACATAAAGTTACTCAGTTGGGATTTTATTGCCAGCCAGTTCTAGTAAATTACCTGTCATAGAAAAACATTCACATCAACATTATTTGTGTTTCACACATGTAATGCAGCATATTTACAATAGACTACCTTTTCTTGTGATTTTATTATACAACTGCACAGCCATATCACTGATAACACCCAACTTCTATTTATTTTAAATAATAAACTGCTACTGCTGTTGCCACAACTGTGAATTGCACCCTTTCCAGTGCAACAAGGGGTTTCCAATTGGACAAGACTGTTCCCCCGAGGGCTAAAACAGCAAATATAAAATATTTCATGAACTGGGCATCCAGTGATGTATACTGCAGCTGAGCAGCTAACTTGTACAATACCCACATAACCTTTGGTCTGAACGCATGGAGCAAAGGTGACATGCCTTGTTGCCAGTTTTCTAATCCAACTGTTTTGCACAATGAAACACACACACACACTGGGAGGAAGGTGGGATGTAGGGCAAAGACAATTAGCAAGGAATGCTAGCCACCACACGGGAAGTGGCTCAAAAACTACAGTTTGTAGTATTTAGGTAGAGGCATCTTCATGAAGTACAAAGGTAAATGCTAGATTATGACTAATATGTGTAGAAAGAAATATACACTGTGCAATTATATTGTGTGGTATGAGATATGAGACACCGCAGGGCAATGAAAGGGGGAGGTAGGAGAATCTGTGGGACATGGAATAAATAATTTACACTACCACAAATCTATAGTGATATAGATCTGCTGAATCTGCTGACCTCCACCCCCTCAAAAAAAAAAAACTTACTTTGTCTTACACAGCAATATATTACACCTTTTTCCTCTGTATATGTGAGGTTATGCAGAACTATGTCCTGTGATCCAGCATCTAATAAAATGGAAGGGTCTGGTGAGCTGATAAGGATGTAGCTGGGAGAAATACCATTGCCCTCAGAGGGCACTTACATATAAACTGGAGATGGAGAAAAAGGAAACCTCAACACTGGTAACACACTGACACAGAAACTGTGAGCGATAAACACTCCTCTGTTTTCTGTTGCTGCAGAGACCTTCTAGCTCTGTAATAATAAGGGCTCTCTCTTTACTAGAAAGGGAGTTTTTTTTTTTTTTTTGATTGCGGTAAAGGTAGTGGGAAGGGTCACTGCTGTGAAAGAACATATAAAATTGGCTGAGACTGAAAATGGAAAAGAGGGTATAAATGATTCTATCCTCCTCTCGCTAAACACCTTTACCCTTGTTTAACAAAAAAGTGACACATACGTGAAATTATTTTTTATTCTGATCGCAAAACAGACAAGCGTGAATACATGAGCAAAAGAAAAGGAGGACAGGGTTGGATACAATAGCAAAGCTCCATTAGTAAGTCAGTGGAGCATATAGTAATTATAAGTTGTACTCATGGGATGCCCTAAGTTGCTCTGACTGTCACTGCTATTATTGTTCTACACATAAGGGAAACAAGCACTTTTCGCTGTGTGTGCGTGCATGTACATGTGTAATGGAAATGGAAAGAGGAGATATAAGAGTGTGATGGAGTGATATAAGCTGGCATTCTGCGACTGGATGATATGAAAGTAATCACTGTTTTTCCTGGCCCTATGTGCGTGTTTAGCCTCAGGAAGGTGTGTGTGTGTTCTAAGATGTATTTTCTGCACTGAGAGCTGAGCAGTAAGGTCAAGTGCGAGTATTTTATAATGCTTCAGAGGTCAACCTGCCTACAGGTATGTAAGCCATATCAGAATCCTTGGTTTATATGTACACATATATTACTTTCGTTTCTGTGCGTGCTGGTGCGCATTTAAGTGCAGATGATCACCGAAAACACAAGTGTGCCAGCGCTCGTGTGTGTGTGTGTGTGTGTGTGTGTGTGTGTGTGTGTGTGTGTGTGTGTGTGTGTGTGTGTGTGTGTGTGTGTGTGTGTTACTCTCCAGACAGCTGCTGTGCTGTAATGTTAGCCGATGGGAGGAGCCTGTAGAATGTAAAGAAGTTCTCAGAGGAGAAACTCTCAGCAGCTGCTGCAGAGTTCCTTCGGGCCTTTCTCCCTCTTTTGAACAGCAACTTTCTTCTCTGATCCTCTCTCTCTCTCTCCTTTTCTCTCACTCACTCCCTCCCACTCTCTCTCTTTCTCTTCACTCTTTCCCAGGGGATCCTTTTTCTTTTTTTTGCTCTTAGCTCTTTAAATCCAGCGAGTGTGTGAGAATGTGCGAACACAACTGCACTGCAAGTATTTTACAACATACCTTAGTGTTTCAGTGTGTTGGCAAAGTAGTCTTTACTGCAATTTATTATGTTTTTACTCTAAAGTAGAATTAATTTTTATAGTTTTTTTTAAATGTAGTTTATTATTCAGTTACAGCATGCTAATTGTGGGTTACTAGTTTGATAATAAAGAGGTAATTATTAGGTTGGCTAGCACATACATATGTCAAAAAAAGTAATCAGGTATTAGCCTTGTTTTATTAAAAGTTATGTCTGGGTAATTCATCTATCCATTCATCTTCTGCTCATCCAAGTCCAAGCCAAATCATGGTGGCAGCTGGCTAAGTAGGGTACCCCAGATGTTCTTCTCTCCTGCAAAATTTTCAGTTCATCCTGGTGCATCCCGAGGTGCTGCCTGGCCAAATGAGACATATCATCTCTCCAGCTGGTCTACCCTCAGGTCACCTCCCAGTTGGGTGTGCCCAGATAACCTCTAAAGGGAGGACAATGCCCACCCCACCCCACCTAACTCCTTTTGACACAGAGGAGCAGTGACCCTATTATGAGCTAATTTTCAGATAACAAGTGTCTAAGGCTGAGCCCAGCCACCCTACAGAGGAAACTCATTTTGGCAGCTTGTTTTTGTGCCCTCATTCTTTCAGTTACTACCCAGATCTCATGACCACAGGTTAGAGTTGGAACTTAGAGCAACTGACAAATTGCCTTCTGACTCAGCTCTCTTTTAGCTTTTTAGTTGAGGCTGCACCACTCCGCCAGTCCACCTCACACGCCATCTTCCCATCAGATCCTGAGATATGTGAACTACCTTGCCTGGGGCAGCCTCTCTCCTCCAGCCCAGAGGGAGCAATACACCAGGTTAATCATTCAGCTCAACAGCTGGGTAATACTAATTTGTTAAATTGAAATACTCTGAAAACTGTTAACTGGGGCTGCAAAATACATCTACTAGAGGCTTCTAAGACTCTTACACTTTTAGATTCAAAATAGTTACATTTGATGACTAGCAAACCACCATTAGTTATTCCACATGAGGGATTTGTGTTTTCTCACTGCTCTCCCCCGCTCTCCATTTTGGATGCGTAGTTTCAGTGGTTCTGGTTAAAAATAGTCCTGACCTTCTGTTTGAATAGTTTCACTAAATCGTGAAGTTGACTTAGGCTGCCATGGAAAAATTTAAGTGACCTTTGACCCTTGAGGATTGATTCAAAGAGCACAACATTCCATTAACTTAGATTAACACACAAAGAGAGAGAGAGAAGTACATACACACCGTTTTCAGTCTCTAAATAGACCTTTGTTTAAACACATCAATTCCACATATTTATTGTTTTTAGCTTATAAACTCTGCTGGAAATTCATCTGCTTTTGTTGTACTTGTCCCTCATTCCCTCACACACTCAACACAAAATTGCCGAACCAATTAAAATTAAAACACAACCAGCTGTGCCTTAATAATCAAACATCCCACAGGTGGTCTGGCTCTGCTGAGTGACATGTACTCACACGCTTGCTGAAACTCAAGTGGCGGGGGATCGGCCGCTATTTGGCTTAATAGCATGCTCGCTGATACAATCAATGAAATGAGTCGTTCTCGCTGTGAGACAGATACCAGAAATACAACAAATAAATGCAGACTCACACAAGTACATGCACACACTTAATACACAGGTACCATCACTATGTTCTCTTACTCATTATTGCACCCGAACAGCAAACACAGTCAGGCCACACAGGATATTAAACCTTAGGTCTGAGAGAGATAAACATTTAACACAAGAGCTTTCTTTTTTTTTTAATCATGCTTTGCCTCCTTTCCTCCCATCTCACTTATTTCTTTAGAGCCCATATTTGTTTAAAGCCTGGAGCCAATGCAGATTTATGACCTCTTTATAAGGCATCCTGTTTTGTCCTTCACCACCAATCACTACTTTCATTTCCTCTCATCCTAACAGTGACTGCCCACTACACCATCTCCTCCCTTCAGTTTGCTCCCAACCCATCCTACCTTTATATCTCTTTTAGTTCAGTACATCTACCTTTCCCACCTTTTTCTTCTCTACTTTTTGAAGTCTCTATCAATTATCTTCTTCCCTTGGTGCACACAGTCCCCTATTAATCTCTACATACATGCTGATCTTTTTCTTGCCTCATTGCTCTGGGGTCATGTGTGCTGCTGATTATGCAGGATGATGGAGCACATATCGTCAGTGGGGTTGCCACTAGAGTCTTGTTCATCCTGGATTCATCTCAACAGTGCTGAATAAAGCAGTCTGTATCTGTTTATGTGTGTGTATACTGAACTGTATGGAGGACCAATCCTGTCAAAATTTGAAAGAAAGAAAGAAAGAAAGAAAGAAAGAAAGAAAGAAAGAAAGAAAGAAAGAAAGAAAGAAAGAAAGAAAGAAAGAAAGAAAGAAAGAAAGAAAGAAAGAAAGAAAGAAAGAAAGAAAGAAAGAAAGAAAGAAAGAAAGAAAGAAAGAAAGAAAGAAAGAAAGAAAGAAAGAACAGCTTCCATCTAGAGCTGTACATTCTTTGCACGCTGATGTCAATTAACCAATAGTTAAAAAGCTGACCTATGACATACTTTGAATGGCCTTGTGGTCATTTACACAATGAGGCAGAAAAATCTAATCTAACAAAATCTAACAAATAAATAAAGAACTTTGTGGAAATAAATGGGGAGTTGGAAAATAATGCAGAATTCTTGCATAAATAAATAAAAACGAAGGTAAATAAATAGGGGAATTAATTCAAACGGTAATACAGTCATGTTAAAAAGAAAGTACAGCCCCTTCCAGTTCTAGGGTTTTACATATCAGGACCTAAAAATAATCTGGTCTTAAAATGAGGTAAATACATCATGACATATCACACAATGTTATTATTTGTTTAACAAAAACTAAGCCAAAAACAAATCAGAAAAAAAGGTGAAAAACATTCAAGATGGCTGCAAATCTTTCCAGGAGTGGACGCCCCAGCAAATACACCCCAAGGTCAGACCATGCACTGCTCAGAGAAACTGCAAAGAACCCAAGAGCTGCATCACAGACTCTACAGGCCTCAGTTAGCATGTTAAATGTTAAAGTTCAAGACAGCACACTTAGAAAAAGAATGAACAAGTATGTTCTTGTTTGGAAAGGTTGCCAGGAGGAAGCCTTTGGTCTCTAAAAAGAACATGGAAGCATGGTTGGAGATGTTTGGCCATAATGCAGTGCCATATTTGCACAAACACCATATACCAACTCGATGTGGGCTTGTTTTGCAGCCACAGGGCCTGGGCACCTTGCAGTCAGTGAGTTGGCCATAAACTCCTCTGTATAAGAAAACATTCTACAGTCAAGTATGAGGCCATCTATCTGACGGCTAAAGCATGGCCCAAACACAACAGCAGAATGGCTGACAAAGAATCAAGATGTTACAATAGCACAAAGTCCAGACCTCAACCTGACTGAAACTCTGTGGTAGGACTTTAAGAGAGCTGTGCATAAAGTAATGTCTGCAAACCTCAATGAACTGCAGCAGTTCAGAAGAGTTGGCCAAAATTCCTTCCCAACAATGTAAGATAGTGATAAAGCTATTCAGAAATTGATTACTTCAAATTATTGTTGCTAAAAGTGGTTCTATAAGCTACAAAATCATGGGGTTTTTCACATACTACTTCTACATTTTGGCTTTATTTTTGCTAAATAAATAATCAAAGATGTGTAATATGTCATGTTGTTGTTCATCTGAAGCTGTAATTACCTAATTTTAAGACCTGCTAAGGACCAGATAATTTTTTATTATGTAAAATCTTAGAACTGAAAGTGGGTATACTTTCTTTTTGTATCACTGTAAATACAGAACCAACTTTTATAAATAAAATAGCAATTTATGTAAACCACAGTAATTTATTTATTTTTATTTTGACACTTTCAGTCCTCCAGAATGCTGAGACCAAGCCAAACGCTACTGAGTGACCATCAGATCCAGGCTGAACAAGCAGAAGGGACAGACAGTGGCTGTTATCCCTCAATAGGTTGACATTAAATGGCTAAATCAGTTTAAAGCTAAACCTAGTGAAAGTAGCAGGAAGACTCCCAGTGGGTAGAGGGAGGGCTGAGGGAAGAAGCAAAGGACACTGGGCGGAGTGACAGTAATCCTCCCTCATTGTTAACAAGACTGAAAAGCACTGATCCTCTTGTTCTTTGTCAAATAAAGCATAAGAAGATCTCACACTGCACACACAAACAGCAAGCTACACAAACATGTATTAACTCAATATACCCCTGATCCATATCAGACCCTCCAAGCTTGGTTTTACCCTGCCTGTGATTACATTTCACACAACAGATTTATTATGTATTCAACAACATTACCAACATTGGAGAAAATTTGTCCTTGAAGACTTGGTAACTTTTAGAAGAGGAGCTGACTGCCAGCTTTCAAATGAAACACTACAAATGCACAAATTATTTGTAAAATTATTGAGCGTCTCCCCTTGAGTTTTTTCCTTTGTGCAAAATCATCAGAAACCCAAAATGGTTTAGTGTGAAGCCCCCTGTAGATGCTGACACATATCCTCACTGCACAAACCAACACTGACACTTTGACACGCATTTTAAATTAATTCTTCATGTCGACCTGCGCTCTCTTCCTGCTTGTTTCCATCTTTGCTGCTTTGTATTCAAAGCACAGATGGATTTCACTGGGTCACATTGATGGGAGACTTTTAATTTCCTAATGGAATACCAGCGCTGTAGTGGGTGTGTGTCAGAACAGTGGTGCTGATAGGCCCACAAGCACAAGCGCTGTGTAGGTGCATGGTGTTGGGCAAAACTGTCAAGCAGTAATACAAGGTTAGAGCACACAGTTATAAAAGCTAGCAGAGGAGATTTTTAATGAAGAGAATGAACCAGCATTGTTTTCCTTCTCTCTCTTGATTAATGGTTGGTTTTGATATGTCATTATAGCCGCTATTGATAAGAATCATCCTACTAAGTGCTACTGATCTATAAACAAAGCTGCATCACAATTTGTTGATGATTGATGGATTCATTTAAACTGGTTTCCAAATATAAAAGCGAGTCGACGGAATGCTGCATCATGAAGTCGGCCACAAGCTCATCCATAAAGCAGTTATTGATGCAAAACATGGGCTTCCTCGATTTGTCTGCTCTGTCACAACAAATCATGGAATCAATCAATGTGGGGGAAATTTACATAATGCCGGTTATATCAAAGAGATTAAAATTGGGTGCAAGCTAGGAATCAATTTAGATGTCATCTTCTAGGAAGTGCAAGAAAAAACACATGGATGAATTATATCAAGAGCAATTTGATTTCTGACGTGTGAATATTTTAGAGATGTGTTCAATGCTGTGCGAGGATTTTAGCTGGCTTATTATATGGCCAGACACAGCTAATTTAGCTACTTTTGTTGTATATATATATATA
>JASGAU010365134.1:0-11568 GCA_030220045.1 Australoheros facetus
TATTATTGAGCCACTTTGGGGTGTTTTGGAGGAGCGAGTCAGGACACGTTTTCCTCCACCAGCATCACGTCGTCACCTGGCCACTATCCTGCAAGAAGAAGGGCTTAAAATCCTTCTGACCACTGTGCAGGACTTGTATATGTCATTCCCAAGACGAATTGACGCTGTATTGGCCGCAAAAGGAGGCCCTACACCATACTAATAAATTATTGTGGTCTAAAACCAGGTGTTTCAGTTTCATTGTCCAACCCTGTATATATAATTTAAAGTTCCCAAACATCTTTTACTGACATATAAACCAGATGAAAAACACCACCTATCAGTCTAATAAGTTTTGCTGCTGACAACGTCTCACTCTTTTTGAAGGTCTTGCAAACCTTTCACCTTTTCAGCGGCTTTCATTTTATATAAGCTGTCACTCTTTGCTTCCTCATCCTCCTTCCACTCTTTCCTATACCCTGCAAGTCACGGACCGGAGGTCTGTCACATCTTCATTAGTGTGGAGACAAGCCTCCTCTGGGAAGGTTCTCTCGTCTGCATGCCCAGAGTGCAGAGAAACCAAAGGGCATTGCAGCCTCTCAAACTGACATCTCCCACCCTTCTCTCTCTCTCTCTCTCTCTCTCTCTCTCTCTCTCTCTCTCTCCCTCTGTCTACTCTCTCACTCCTCATTCATTATTACTTGGGCATCATGGGAGGCTTTGGCTCCTCATTAACTCCTCCACGCTACAGATCTGTAATTATTAGCAGCCATCGTTAGTTCATCTTCTGCCTCTCCTCTTTCTAATTCATAACACACTTTTACACCCTTGCAAACACACGGCGCAGGTCATTAGGACTCCCGACATGCCTTAGGTTGTGTGCTGGGATTTAGTTGAGCGTATGTGTAGGAGCATATAAGCCATGTTGTGGACATGCACAGGCATGCGCGTGCATTTCTGTGTTTGCTTGGGCTGATGTGCACATTTCAAGGATCACCTCATTAACTCATTAACGCGCATGCACACACACACACACGCATATATATGTGTGTGTATATATATATATATATATATATATTAAGATTACAGTAGAAATACATTTACACTACCCAAACATTTTATGCATTAATTTTTATTTTGCATTTCACTGAGCCATGTCCTGTGTTTTACCTGCTTCCTATTTTGAATCGACAGCCCCAAGTGGCTCTGCACAGCCCATTTTAAGTGTGTTACCTGTGAACAGGGATTTTTACTTGTTTCATAACACCACCTTGGGGCTTCTTGCTGAAAATGATTCATTGTATACAATCTGAATATAGGGCTTTGTGGTAGAGGAGTATATATTATGAATAAATATGAATGCAATTTAAATATATTACACTATCAAAAGGGCATATTTTTAGGATCAGGTTCATAGGTATTTCAACACATGCAAAACTTAAGATCAAAAGCATGAAGTCAAATAGCCTGTGAGTCAGTGGAGGTATGAAAGGAGAGCTCTCAAAATAATCTGTATTCATCTAAATATAGGTGAAGAAACAAAACAATACTAGACAATACACAATGCCCTGTTCATTTTCTTGTTTCCTTTCCTGCCTGAGTCATGCCAAAGCTGATTTTTCGAGAATTATCATTTTGTTATATCCATAAACAGGCAAATCATACAAAGCAAACCCAAGGGAAGCCATTGATTGGCTGGACATGGTTGCTGATTTGTGAGCAATAAGATTGACATAGGAGAAATGAGTGAAAGGAGATGTGACCACACATTGGTGTGACTGCAAGCTAATTGCTCCCCAGGAGTAACCTGCTTTGTATGCTTGACCCTTGCTGAATAGGTATTATTTAGCAACAAAGAAGAGCAGCACCTCCGTTGTCTGTGCCACTGAGCTTTGCTAATAAACTGTGTGTAAAAGATGGGGACTGGATTATAGATCGTGGTTGGTATTTTGATGTTGTTTATTGCAAACTCTCCTTGAGGGCATTATCTGGAAAGTACATAGAGCAAGGTGAGTTTTGAAGTCTAAACCTGGGGAGATGTTGTGATGGTAACACACTTGGGCTTTTTTTGCTGGTGTGTTTTTAACTGATAGAGAGTTTAAAACAAGCATATCAAAGCTTTGGCTGTGCTTCACTTTCATACAGAGTCATCCTTTATTATCATAAGGATCCAGATGAAATCTTTATTTTTAAGATAACTAATTTTTGCTTTCAAATCAAGAGAGCAGTTGTATCCACATCTCTGGGAGTCTTATTCTGTTTATATGCCAGGTAAGTTATTAAATAAAAACTAAAATCCCATCAGATTGCAGGCACTTCAAAACACTTTCATGTCCTCCTGATTCACTACCATGTGTTCAAAGGGGGGCATCCATATGTACATGCAACAAGCAAAGGGGACTTGGTGTCCTTAATAAATGCATAGGTTCCACAGGGTCCCACGTTGTAATTAAGGAATGCATGGCTCATGCCCTTCACTCCATGACCTCTTTGGTTATGACCTGATGCTAAACAATCAGTGAGCAAGGCTGGCATTGCAGACAAGGCTGAAGGAAATTCGTAAATTAAATTGCACTGACAGGCTGTGATTTACATCGGCACCAACCTCCTCCTCTAGGAAATTAATCACCTCTTTCCCTCTGCTGCTTTTCTAATTTTTGCCTGCAATTCTAAGCACACCAATTACAGTGCCTGTGGTGTGATGCTGGATGTATGGTTGGGAGGACATGCTGGTAATTGTGTTAACCCTGGATGTGGGTTCAGTCTGGAGCAATGTTGTGGAGTTTCAGACAGAAGGAGGCTGTCCTCCCTCTCTGTTGGCTGCTCACCAAAGTCATAATTAATTAGGCTCACAGGACAATACCTTAGCCACACTGGTCTTACTAAGGTGATGCAAGCTAACTGATTTAAGGACTCTAAAGATTGTGTGTTTCATAGCAGGCATGACTTTACTGTGTTTGTTTCACTGCAGATTTTATATACTTGACTGCATGATTTAAAAAGTAACCAACTGGCTCACCTTACATCATGATGCAATGTGAGTAACTCTGCTTACCTAGTAAAGGAGCTCATATTTTTTAGGACAAAAAAGCAAGGTTATACTGTCTTTATTCACTAGTCCCATCGGTAATTCCAAGCATCATTTATATATTTATTATTTTATATTTTTCTCTATGTACAGCATGTGCGCACAGATATATTTTTGTAATGTGGTGCACAAGTGTAGCACATCAAGTAGTGTCACCCTTTCTTTTCAAAGTTCATGCCCATAGGGCAGCAGTTAGGAGGGCAGGTATGGGTCAGGAATTTTTGCTTGTGCCTCAGCCGACAATGTGGGAAGGCTGTCATTGTCTTGCATGTCACACAATGTGTACTGTATGTTGGGCCTAGGCAGGCAAGTATGTATTTAGAGGTGTGTGTTTGTGCTCTGTTCTTAAATATACACGTGTCCCTAAGGGTCTCCCCACTCTCTCTCTCTCTCTCTCTCTGTGTGTGTGTGTGTGTGTGCACACGTCGGTGCGCTTTCTTGTGTCATTGAAGCTGAGAGAGGTTGAAAGGCGAGGTCACACAGAGCCAGTAACAAAGCTCATCCGTCAAATCCCTGTGACCTGAGTGACATTCTCTCAGCTCCACTCCAGTGCTCACACTATGTGGACAGCGCTGTTGTTTCTGTCATTTGTCTGTATTCTATTTGCATCCTTTGCCACTTTTGCTGGCCTCGGGCCCATGTGCTTTTTTTTTTTGGCTTGTCTATTCAACTTCTAGTGAAATATTTATGCGCTAGGGGTAATGGGACAGAGTAAACAAACAGTAAAATGGGAACATATCCATATTGGCCAGGCCAAAAGTAAACAAATGCACTTTTCTTTTAGATTTTTGTGTCAGGCATCAAATGTGTAAGCACCATTTCCCACCTTTCTCTCTGGATTATTTGCTGTACTGTATCTTGTCAAGTCCACCTCCATCCTTTAAGCACATACTGGGGAGAGCAGAGACAACCACGCATTGTATGCCGTACAGTGCTGTGAAAAAGTTTTGAGTAACTAATTTCTTTATATTTTGCCAGGAAAATGGAAAATAGGTGCAGCGATTTATTGAAACATGCAAACATAAATGGAGATACAGTATATAAGGCAAACAGATAACTTGTACAAGTCTAACAAGCTTGAAAGTCAACATTTGATATGATGCACCTTTATTCTTCAGCACAGTCTGAACTCTCTTAGGCAGCTTTCTTGTAATTTCTCTAAGTAGTCTTCAGGAATAGTTCTCCAGGCTTCTTGAAGGACATTCAAAGCTCTTCTTTGGATGTTGACTGCCTGTTGTTCCATTCTCTGTCAGGATGATCCCACACTGCTTCACTAATTTTGAGGTCCAGGCTATGGGGCGGCCAATCCACGAATGATAGTGTCCCATTGTCTATTTTTCTATCCAGGTGTACTTTTACTGCACTGACAGTGTGTTTGGCATCATTGTCATGCTGAAAATGAAGCCGTCAATCAGACGCTGTTCAGATTGTATTGCACAGTACTTTTCTGCATCCATAATTCCAGTTCAATTTTGACAAGATCCCCAACACCACTGACTGAAATTCAGCCACAAAAATCATAACAGAGCCTCCACCATGTTTTTTTTTTCTTTACAGATGGCCGTAGACACTCACTGTTGTACCTCTCTCCTAACCTCCTCCATACATATTGATGACATTTTGAACCAAAAATTTCAAATATGGATTCATCAGTCTATAAAACATGCTGATTTTCAGTCCAGTTCTTGTGTAATTTGGCATACATCAGACTTTTTTCCCTTAAGAATGGCTTCCTGACAACCACCCTTCCACTGAGACCATTTCTGATGAGGCTTCAGCGAACAGTAACTGAAGGGTCAGATGCATCTTTCAGGTTCTGTGTCAGGTCTTGTGCTGGATTTTTTTTCCTATTTCTTAAGGACATCACATTCAGATACTGTTCATCTGCTGTAGTTTTTTTTTTTCTTTATGCCTGACACTTCTTTTTTGTCCTCCACTTGTCCAGTTCCCTCAGTTTTCTTAAGGACACAGCACACCATGCTGAGTTATCTAAAGTTTTTAGCTAATAACCCTTTGAGAATCACCTTGTTGGTGTAAAAGTACTATCTTATGCCTGTCAAACTGTGTTATCTTTTTCACTGATCATAGATTCAACTAAAGAAATGGGAAGACATTATGTGTTTTTGTGACAACAAAAGATAAAATTTAAAGCTATTAAGTTGTCTGTTATGTGTAGACACATGCTAGTTTGTCCCTTGTGTTAGGTGCCTTTTTATGCATAAATGACTTTTTAAAAAATTCTAATCATGTCTGGTTCATTGGAAGAAAAATATAAAGAAATTAGGGGTGACTCAAGACATTGCAGAGTACTGTACATTTCCTTTTTCATCTGTCTTTAAAAGACAGGTTCCCTCATTTTTTTTTTTTGCACTGATTCCCTACCTCTACATTACTAGTGCAATGAGCAACTCACTTCCTTGTCTGAATGATCTGTAAAGCTGCAGGCACTGCTAATGGGAACTGAGCCAATGATGTGTCACAGAATCCTAAACCTCCCGCTATATTCTGCTGGTTTGTTCATCTCTTCTTCTGTTGTATTTCATTAATTAAGCTGTTTCAGGGCTAGCTTTATCCAGATGATAGAGCTGCATTTGCTCAGTCTTAGGACAAATGTAGCCGCAAAATATGTTAATGTTGAGGAGGCTGGTTTTAAAAACAATTAGAAACATGATCCATACCAGGTCTCCACATCAAAGAGGGAGCGAGCATACAGAGCACTCCACTATGATTTATATCTTCTGTCAAGTTAGTAAAAGATGGACAATGATTCAGCCATCTGTGCCTGTGTTTGCATCTGAGCAAGAATTTCTATTTTGCATCTTGCTCACTAAATCAGTGAAAGCAACACCTTCTATGTTGGTGTGCTGTAAAAGCAGTCACAAAAGGGAAATGTAATTTGGTACTTAACCAACACAGTACCTTGTTTGTTTTTTGTTTTTGTACCCTCAATCAAAGTGGTGATGTTGACCATTATAATCATTTTATATTGTCCTCATTAAAGGGACTTTAACAAAAACAACAGCAAAAAAAAAAAATCTTCCTGGTAGCATTAAAAGAAAGTATCATGCTTGTTCAGGTTCTGGTACAATTTGATAAGACTGCATGTGTATCTGAGGATGTAATTCTCTGTTTTCTGCATCCTGCGAAAAGATTTATGGAACAAAGGTCAGTTTCTAATATGAGCATGGAGTAGCACAGGCAAAATGAGATACTTGCTCAGGCTAATTTGATCATGTCAGTAGATGCCAGATATGCTGAGGCCTGTAAGTTTAGCATAATGCAAAATGCTAGTGATGCAGGGGCACATTAACAGTTAGAGGAGTAAACAGTCAAAAGACATTAAAAAATTAAACTATAGCAAGTAGATATTTTTCTCTAACAAAACATTTAAAGTCTATTAGACTTTTTCCATCCATCCATCCATTCTATTCTGCTTGTTCTTTTCAGGGTTGCAGGGGGGCTGGAGCCTATCCCAGCTATCATAGGGCGAGAGGCAGGGTACACCCTGTACAGGTCACCAGTTTGTCACAGGGCTAACACAGAGAGACAGACATAAATTCACACTCACATTCACACCTATGGACAATTTAGAATCACCCCACTAAGTGCATGTCTTTAGACTGTGGGAGGAAATACTCAGAGAAAACCCACGCAAACACAGGGACAACATGCAAACTCCACACAGAAAGGGCCCAGCCAGATGGTGGATTTGAACCCTTCTTGCAGTGCTAATGCAGTGTTAACCACTATGCTACCATGCTACCATGCTGCCTATTACACTTTTTATTACATGTATAGCATTAAAGAAAGACAACTTTAAGAAGTTACACAGAGGTAAATCCCATGTTTGGGTTACTAACATGGGTGCTACTGTAGAGCACTGTAGGTGTAAAGCTGTGATGGAAACAGAAGAAACTTGCATCCTTTGGCAGTGAAGCTTTGACAGCCTAAGCAGTTTGAAGAAGCTGCATTAGGTCGATACAAAATAAGCTAAAGAATTGAACAATAAAGCACATACTTTGTTAGGTATGTATAAATTTACAGGTGTTTACCTTCAATTACCTTGAAGGATTTTATGACATGAACAAGCTGATTAAAAATAATATTTGCCAAATACAAATAAATGGAATTGTAAATAAATTGAATGAATGTCGACCTTATATTTGTTAACCCTAGAAAAATCTGATACCTATATCCATTAAGTTGAAAATTTACTGTCTTGGGTTTGAGATTATTTGGAATCATTTGGTTTTCTGATTTCAAAACATTTTAGAATTTATTTGCTAAATCAAATCTGAAAACAAGAAGAGATTCTAGCTAAATGCCTGTCTGTTTGGGATTTTTAGAATACATTTTGAAATATGCTTCCCTCAAGATCTGCATTACCTCATTGTATATAACGGCCTGTGTCCTTCTTTCTACCAGACATTCCCATGGGCATCTGAGAAACCAACATCTGAGTCACCAACCCACTTTCTTTCTTTTTGATTCCTTGTTCTATTTTCTCTCCATCTCTTTGTGCCACTCTTTCTTTCTGCCCCCCTTCTCTCCATTCCTTCCCTCTTCTTTCTTCATCTGTTTGGGCAGACATCCAGGGCAGATCGTTGCTCTCAGGATTTCATTAAAACGATGTTGATGGAGCAGTCTCTCCAGCCTAAGTAAATGTGCTCAAGTCCATTTTAGTGTGCATTGTTTGGAAATGGATTAGCGAAGTTGGAGAAGTAAAGGCAAGGAAAAGGGGGAATAGGGGAGAAAAGAAAACATGGAGAGGGAGCTCTACATATTTGTCTTCCACATGAAGGAAAGTTTATTTAGAATCTCTAAATAGCTTCTGTGAAGTGAAAAAGCTGAGTGAAAACAAGAAAAATGCTGGGCTCTTTTTTTCTTTATTTTTTTATTTTATTTTATTTTTTTTAATCCAGTAAGCTTATCTGTGACATTGCTGTGTAGTAGTGGTGACTGTTGATTGTGCTGTGACAGGTATATGTGTTCTAGATTTTACTCAATTCTGCATCACCATGTCAGTGACAGTCTACATGAAGTTATCCGGCATGTTGGTGGATTCGTAGCTTGAGCTGCTGCAAAGACATGACAGGTGTTTCATATCCTACTAGCTACACACACACTCATATTGCTGAGCCAGGGGACCATAACAGACACCAGTAAGTACACGCATTACCTGACCACCAAATGTTTATCCTTTATCTTTGGACCTAGCTGTCACGAGAACATGCTTGTCTCACTGTGATACCTCTCACCTGACGTCCTCAGCGCATCTCCTTTCCAGATGCACTTCAAACATATCACTGGCTGTCAAAGCTGGTCACAACCTGTCACAGGCAGTCACAACCAGGTGGAAACCAGTCACGTACTGTAATCTTACTCTAGTGGCATAAGGCAAAGTCGGCTCAAGGTATTCTGAATGCGAATTCTGTGTCCAAAAATGGTCGGCTGCATCATCTACATTCATCTTGAGGAAAATAACTGATCTCACCAAATTTAGTTAACAGAAAAAAGCTGTACAGATGGGCATTATAAAGAAAAAGTGAATGTCCATTCATCCATCCATCCATCCATTTTCTTCCACTTATCCAGGGACAGGACGCACAGGCAGCAGCCTAAGCAGAGAAACCCAGACCTCTCTCCCCCCAGTCACCTCCTCCAGCTTATCTGAGGGAATACAGAGGCATTCCCAGGCCAGCCGAGAGATATAATCTCTCCAGTGTGTTCTGGGTCTACCCTGGGGCCTTCTCCCGCTAGGACACCTCACCCAAGAGTCAACCAGGAGACATCCTAGTCATATGCCTGAACCACCTCAACTGCTTCCTTTCGATGTGGAGGGGTAGCAGCTCTACTCTGAGCCCCTTTCCAATATCTGCACTTTTCACCCGATCCCTAAGGGAGAGTCACCCTTCAGAGAAAGCTCAATTCCGCTGCTTGTATTCGTGATCTTGCACTACCAAAAGCTAAGGAAAGCTCATGAAGCCCTTAGGTGAGGGTAGGGGTGCAGATTGACCAGTAAATTGACAGCTGTGCTTTAATACTCAGCTCTCTCTTGACCGCAACAGATGATACAGCATCCGCATCACTCCAGATGCGGTCTCAATCTGTCTGTCAATGTCCCGCTCCCCTCCTCCCTCACTCGTGAATAAGACCCCAAGATACTAAAACTCCTCCACTTGGGGCAGCAACTTGTCCCTGACCCAAAGCAGGCACCCCACCCTTTCCTGGCTGAGAACCATGGCCTCAGACTTAGAGGTGCAGATTCTCATACCAGCCACTTCATGCTCAGCTGCAAACCGCTCTGGTGTGACCTGGAGGCCACCACTTGATGAAGCCAACAGGACCACATCATCCGCAAAAAAGCAGAGATGAGATTCTGAGGCCACTGTGAGTGTGAAAATCTAAAAATAAATAAATACATAAATCTTAACTTATTAATCGGAAGATAGGCTCAGGCCTTGAATGTCACACAGTTTTGTTGTTGTTGGTTTTTTGTTTTGTTTTGTTTTTTTTAATTATCAGGGGGTGTCACTTGATATCATCAAGGCCTAGAAGTTGCGTAGCCGCAGAAGTTGCTGTGGTTCATCTACACACAGATTCTGATTTAACTGTCCGAGATAATTGGAGTGTGTGAATCCTGCTTAAGGGGCAATATTTCACTTTGAGGCAAACAGAAAACAGCTTGTTCCTTTTTTCAGTAGCCCACACAATATTACAAACCCAAAGAGTCCCCCCACTCCCCAAATGTTTCAAGGCTACGCAAAGCATTTGTGCTTTTGTGTTGACATTAGGTCTGTTTTAATTCCCATCATCACTTCTGCTACCCCTCTAACTCATCTCCCTTGGTATTAATGCTTTTTCTAGTGAAAAAAAAGTGCCTGTGCTTTTTATTATGTTTTTGCCTCCCTCCCTGTATGCATGAACTGTTCAGCAATTCATGTTATTAAAGCAGGATTTTGGCAGAGTTATCATTGGCCCACAGCAGTAATTACTAAGGGTTTGCATAGCTCCCTCTGACTCACCCGCCTTGGAAATGTTATTACTAACGTCTGTCTCATTGGAGGCACACAGGAAGCTTCTTGTGAAGCCTGTGTCTTTGCTCGGGCCATTCCAACGACACTGAGCTCATATCCCAACAGGGTCCTGGGGCATGATACCAGATGTACAAAGCAAGGAAGGGAGTAAGCAAGAAATGACAAAGAGAGGATCTAATGGACAGCTTTTTTACTTGGAGCAGCTGTTATTTTCATGTTGTTCTGCATTTATTGCTCTGCCTTTCATCTCATATATGTTCAGCCAAACCAAATAATTGACATGACGCATTGGCCTTGACAGAGTGACGGATGAAGAAGAAAGTTAGTCATTTTATATTTTTGCAGGGGAGATACTTTGCTCGTATCAGTTTAGTTTCATTGCCCTAAGAGAAAAAGAAAGAGCAAGAGAAAGTGCCCTTGGGTCTCAGTTTAGATGAAACGATTCAGATATGAACTAGTCTTGAGATATGAGAAAAGCGCTGAAGTCAGTGGGGCTTATATAGCCTTTATTCATCTATTGATCTCTTCCTTTCTTGCTTGTTCTCTCATTTTCTGTATGTCACACACTCCCGCAACTACACACTGCAGCATTGTCTGCTTTCTTCAGTGCTCTTTGTGTCTATTTCCTCACTGGCCCTCAGTTAGTGTTGTCTCTGCATCCAGCAGTCCTCAAGGTCAGATATTAAACCTTTTTTCAGGGTCCGCAACGTCTCCAAGGTCAAAGAGGTGCTCGCTAATGAGGTCAGCCTCTCCACCTCTGCAGCGCCATGTGACAGTGTTCTGTAATTCAAAATTTAACACAGACATTTATGCATTCACGATTAAACCTGTTTATCATTAGTATTGTTCAACATTTTAAATATAAGCCTGGATTATGAAAACACCCCAAATCACCATTTTTCTGTCTTATTCATTTCCTTTTTTTCTTTCTTCCTCCTCCTGCCTCTCCTTATGATTCTTCTCTTCTACTGTCATTCCCAGAAAGTCAGCAGGGAACAGGGTGGTCTGTGTAGGTTTCTCCTGGGTTTGTTTCCAGCAGCAGCTTATCTGCAAATGCTCAGGTTCAGCTAATTGGCATTATTAAACTGGTGGCAAGCTCAACTCAGCTATAAGGGAAGGTGCAGTGGGAGGCGTATGTGTGTGCGAGTGCCCGTGTGTGTGTGTGTGTCAGTAGACGGCCAGGGATTTATGTGAGTTTATGTGTGTGGGGGTATATAAGCACTATCCTCTCTGTGCCCATGCATATGTTCCCCCACTGTGTGTGTGTGTGTGTGTGTGTGTGCGCGTGTGTGTGTGTGTGTGTGTGCGTGCGTGCGCATGCGAGTGTGTGCGTGTGTGATGTGAAAACAAGCAGCTGTCAATTCCAATCAAGAGGGCGAATGGCTTGCCTGAGGGTTTAGGTAGCCCAATTACAGGCAGACATGCTCGGCATATGAGCAAGAAACCTCGTCCTATTTTATTAAA
>JASGAU010365135.1:0-19309 GCA_030220045.1 Australoheros facetus
CTGGACTACTGTAATTCCCTGTACTTTGGCATAGATCAATCATCTGTGCGCCGCCTGCAGGTAGTCCAGAATGCGGCAGCACGTCTTTTAACTGGTATAACAAAGCATGAACACATTACCCCGGACCTGTCATCCCTTCACTGGCTCCCTGTCTGCTTAAGAATTGATTTTAAGATTTTATTGCTTACTTTTAAAGCCTTAAACGGACTGGCACCTTGGTATCTGTCTGAGCTGCTTCACAGTCACACCACTGTAAGAGCTTTGAGGTCATCTAACCAGCTGCTCTTACAGAGGCCTAAAACTAGACCAAAACAGAGAGGTGATCGAGCTTTTGCAGCAGCAGCATTAAAGCTATGGAATGATCTACCTCTCCATATACGCACAGCTCAGACGATACACACATTTAAATCTTTATTAAAAACACATTTCTTTTCCTTGGCATTTGGCTGCAGTGCTGCCTCCTTTTAGGCGATTGCTTTATGATATTTTTATGGTATTTGTTTTAAATGTTTTTAGTTATTTTATGTTATTTATTGTCTTGTAATGTTTTTATTTATTTTTTTTTATTTTTTTATTTGAGTATAGTCCTTGGAGTTATAGATCTTGTACAACACTTTGGTCAACGTTGTTGTTTTAAATGTGCTTTATAAATAAACTTGACTTGCTTTTGCCTTCACTCGCTTCCTCTTTTCGATGTTCATCTTCATACTACAGATCTGATGCTAACTACATTCTCCCCTGACACCACCTTGCAGTCTCTGATCTCTTTCAGATTGCACCTTCTGCATAAGATATAGTCCATCTGTGTGAACTTTAATCCGCTCTTATATGTCAGCCTATGTTCCTCCATCTTCTTGAAGGATGTGTTCACCACAACCATTTCCAGCCTTTTTGCAAAATCCACTATCATCTATCCTTCTGCATTTCTGTCCTTCACAATACCTACCCAACTCCTCCTCATCACCTCTGTTCCCTTCACCCACATGTCATCTGAAGTCCACTGCAATCACCACTCGCTCCCCCCGTGGACACTGTCTACCACTTCATTCAACTTTCTCCAGAATTCCTCTTTCTCTTCTAATTGACATCCAACTTGTGGGGCAGGCACACGAAAACATTCAACGTTACTCCAATTATCAGCTCAAACTCATGATTCTATCTGACACTCTTTTCACCTCCACAGCACTGTTCACGTACTTTTCCTTTAAGATTAAGCCTACTCCATTCCTCTTCCTGTCTACATCATAGTAGAACAACTTGACTCCACCATCAGTGGTCCTGGCCTTGCTGCCCTTCCACCTGGTCTCTTGTGGACACAATATATCTACCTTCCTTATCGCCATCACATCTGCTGCATGTTTAATTTGGCAAAAGTTTTATGCTGGATGTCCTTCCTGATGCAATCCTTTATCTAAGCTTGGGTATCTTCAGTCCACAAAATATTTTCCCAAAAGTCTTGGGGATCATCAGGATGTTTTTTTTTTTGGCAAATGTGAGATGAACCTTTGTATTCTTTTTGGTCAGCAGTGGTTTTCACCTTGAAACTCTCCCATGGATGCTGAGGCAAGTGAAGCCTGGACTTCTTTAGATGTTGTTCTGGTTCTTTTGTTACCTCCTAGATGAATTGTCAATGTGCTCTTGGTGTAATTTTGGTAGGTCGGCCACTCCTGGGAAGGTTCACCACTGTTCCAACTGGATAATTGGACATGGCTCTAACCATGATTTGATGGACTCCCAGAGTCTTAGAAATGGCTTTGTAACTCTTTCCAAACTCACAGATGTTAATTAATTTGTTTTTCACCTGTTCTTGAGTTTCTTTAGATTGTGGCATGATGTGTTGCTTTTTGAGATTTTTTAGGCTACTTCACTTTGTCACACATGTTCTATTCAGTTGATTTCTAGATTCAGCAGGTTTGCCAGTAATCAGGCCTGGATGTGGCTAGTGAAATTGAAGCCAGCTTTCCCCAAAAAATGTAATTAATTACAGTTTATTCATGATTTACAATGGGGGGGGGTTACTTTTTCACACAGTGCCGGGTAAGTATGGTCAGCCTTTTCCCTTATTAAATGAAATCATCATTTAAAAAGTGCATTTTTTATTTACTTGGGTTATCTTTAACTAATAACAATTTGTTTTTGCTGACCTGGAACATGAAAGTGTGACAAATACACACACAAAGAAAAGCAATCAGGAAGGGGCAAATACTTTGTCACAGAACTGTAGATAGACTGTTCATTTAATGCATGCATATTTCTGATTAATTTACTTCTATGAATTTACACTGACTCTCATCTATCAACCAAATCAATATTCATTGCTCTAATCAACCTATCTCCTCCATGTCCAGCCCAGCTGAACTTTCAAAAGAATGACTTTCTGGAAATTCAACAAACTTTTCTTTCTTAAATTAGAAGAAGAGCTCTAACATTATGTTACAAAATTGTTTACATTATTTTAATTAATTAAAATGATTACTGTATTTTAACGCTAATAACCGGGAGCCTGTTGAACATCAAAAGTAACCCCACTGACAAAGTTGTCAGCGTTTATTGTTTGAAAGCATTCCTCTCTTACGAGAGCACTCCTTGATTGCTTGACACCCCTCAGTCTGGACAAAATTATATGCAGTGTCTTGAGGGACTGGAAGTCCTTCACACACACATGCACTTCACTTCTTAGGGGGAAAAAAGAAACACTTTCACAGATGGATGAACCAAACTCTGTTTTTTGGGGGAGCAGCAATAGAAAGCCAGGGTGCCAACTAGCTTTTGAGTAATTCAATTACTGTATCTTTAACAAGAATTTAATTCAGCTTGTCAGACATAAAAGGATGTTGAATGGATATACAAGCCCTGTAGACTGAAAATAACAGCACAAAAAAATTCAATATAATAGTGAAGCAATACCTGTTTTATTTTTAAATTGTATTGTACAGTTTCCAGTTATCTTTTCTTTAGTGAAAAGCTTGAAGAAGTGAAGTGTGCACACAAAAAGAGAGACAGGAAATGCTGACAGGGGATTCAAACTAAAACTAGTTTAGGCCTCAAGGTCACTGCAACAATGTGGTCACTGAGAAAGCACTTCATTAACATCTCTGAATTATAACCACTCTCTAAAAGTTAAGCTGTCTCACTGGTAGTGACTAGCACCATGACCACTGAAACAACAAATTATTTCTTGAGTACTGATTTCTCCATGAAACATTCATGTTTGCAGTGTGCAGCAAATTAGTTGAATATTTCTGAAAAGATGTGAGTCATAGATGATGTAAGTGGATTTCCTTTGAATCATTCTAAAATATTACAGCCATGTGAAAAAGAAAGTTTTCTCGGGACTCTATGGATTCATGTGAAAAACTAACACCCCATGTTTAAGTAGTTTGTAAAACCACTTTTAGCAGCAATAACTTGAATGAATCATTTTCTGTATGACTTCATCAGGCTCTGACATTGGTGTGGAGGAATTTTGTCCCACTCTTCTTTACAACATTGCTTCAGTTCATTGAGGTTTACGTGCATTGATTAATGCCCAGCTCTCTTGAGGTCTTGCCAGTTTTTTATTCATGCTGAGCTTTTGACTTTGACTGGGTCTTTGCAACATCTTGATTCTTTTCTATTTCAGCCATTCTGTTGTTGGTGTGCTTGGGATGTCCTGTTGCATAATGCAGTTTCATTCAAGCTTTAGCTGTTGGACAGATGGTCTCATATTTGACCCTAGTCTACTTTGGTATAGAGAGGAGTTCATGCCCAAATCATCACTGCTCCAACACCATGCATGACAGTTGTTATTAGGCATTTGTGCTGGTATACTGTGTTCACACACACACACAAAATCTGTGAAACAGGTGGACAATGTTATAATGATAAAAGTTTAAATATGCTCTGACAATTCTGCTGAAATTGCTCCCTGCATTTCTTGGATTGCATGCGCCTTGACCCCAGCTGTGTTAAGTGGAAATGTATGTCACATTTTTACTTGACTTCAAAAGCAGTCGGCAAACATAATGTCAAGAAACATTTTCTGACAATCTGCTTTGCCAACCAGCTTGGCTCCATCACATGTTGGTGAAAGTAGCCGAGTGTAAAACTCACAAATCCACTATAAGAACTGAACCATCTGCTTCACAGACTCAGAATTGTAAGCTTTCTCTTTTCAATATAGATAACAGATAATCTTAATAGGCATGAGCTTTTATATGGATAGCAAATATTTTGGGGCTGCAATTTGAGATTATAGCAACAAAATTATTTACATTTTTGCTCAGGAAGCAACATTTTTGTATACAGATTAAAATGTCAAAACTAGCATTTGTCTGTTTCAGACAGAATAAAACAAAAAAGCAATTATGAGTATACAGTAGTTATACTGTATGTGCTCTATATCAGTCAGAAAACATGCAACAATAGAATGCTAAGCTCTCGACAAAGACTCTGCCTATTTGAGCCACAAAGCCCATCATTTTCTTTTATATCTCCATGCATAATTCATCTGACTTTGTATTTACAACCCTCTAAGAATGAACCTGTCATGGATCTTGGGGAAATAATGCCGCCATATCTTTATCTGTCAAGTGCTCACCTCATATGGTGCATCCAACCTCCACATGTTCAAACAAGACATGGATATTATGCATCATCAGCTGACAGAAAACAAGGGAGAAGGAAATTAAAAAGCCAGGAGACAAAAGAAGTGGCAGGCAAGTGAAAGAATAAATGATGACTCTCCCCCTCTCCTGGAGTCAGGGGACATGTTGCATGTCATCTCGGTGTCTTGGTACGCAGTGGTGCGGTGATGATGTGCTGGGCAGGGCCAGTTCAGAACAGAGTCAAGGGCATCGAGGTGACGGCAAGTTAAATGCTCCAACTGTTCCCTGTCTCCAAACAAATACATGGATGAGTGAATTCCCCACCGAGAAGGAGGGGTACAGAGATCAAAGCGGTCCAATGACAGTTTCTGGTTTGACCTCTGAACTGCTTGGTTATTTCCACAACTGGAGATAGACACATAGCCCCTGATACCAGTACTTAACCTGATTTGGAACAGACATGTTCATCATTTATTGCTGACCTTCATTTTATCAGAGAAAATTGCACTTGTGAGACGTTATAACTGATTAGCAATGATACAAAATAATAAAATGAATAAGAAATCTAAATTTTCTGCTTCATTATTCAGTGAACTACAGTCTGGGAGTATTGTAAAAGAGTTGTTTTGGCAAAAAACAAAACAAAAAAAGAACTAGTTGGAGATGATGGATCATTGCTTTTCTCCTAACTGGGAATAAATCACCCAACCCTGTCGCTGAAAAAATGTCTTATTTAACGAATTTACAGCTGTAAATCATGCTATGGAGTGTAAGGTCAATTTTCTCTTCTATTAGTTCAGATTTAAATTCAGTTTTAAAATTTAAATACTAATTACAGTGCATGCTGATATTTTAGATAAGCTAAGTTTTTCTGCCTTCCCATTGATGCTAGGTTGATGGAACAACGTGAGTTTGATCTAATTTGAAAAAATTCAGTGTTGACTTTACATTGAAGATGCAATGCTTTCTACTTTAAGCATTTAGTCCTAATCCCAAGCTTTCCCCAACAAAGTATTTTTCCAGCTCAAGCCTAGCAACACGTGCTATACAGGACACAAAGCGTTGCCATTTTTCCCTTTCTGATATTTTGCTCCAGGCAAGGATAAAGCAGAATTAAGGCCATGGACTGTAAATAAAAGATGGATGACTTTATTGTGACACCACCAGGTGGTTTGTTAACTCCCATTTTAAAGCCTACAACTGAGTGTTTTGTATTTTGAAACTGGAAGTTGACAAGCAAGTAGTTGATCTGATTGGAAAAGTTTGTAATTGAGGTCACAAACTAATAAATGAACACCATAATCTTTTGAAAAAGACTTGAAGCAAGCTAGATCAGGAAAATACCAAAGTTATAGAGTGAGAAGTAGAGTTAACTTTCTCACAGAAAACTGGACTTCATTTTCCACCCAGAGAAGTTGACTCCTACATGCCATTAGAAAATAACCATTTTGGAGATTCACCATATCTGTCAGTGACATTCCCATCATACAGTATGTAAGTAGCAAAGATTACGCCCCTTTCATTACTCCATAATTTAATTCTCTTTTAAAAGTCTGTCATTGCCAGCAAAGATAAATCTACTGCATTGACTGTCAATAATGTGGCAATCTCCAAGCAGCTTAGTGGAAGCTCTCATCTCATCTTACCTTACTAAGCCTCCAAAGGGGGCCATGTGGCAAACTGGCAGCCACAACTTCTTTCATCCATTCTGCGAGCTGAATAAAGTTCAGAGGAATTACAAGAATATACCCAGTTAGAACCAGAGTAGCTGGCATAAGCACGATTACTGAATCACTCTCAGAAATGTTTACACAATTGCCAACTTGATGTGGTTGAACCAGCATGGCTCAAGCTAGTGTGGAGCATGTGGGCAGATGACACGTAACTCAGAGATTACATTCATTCATTTAGATTAACTGCCAGATCTTTAGATGTTGTGGGAGCACAGAGTATCTTTCATCTTTCTCCACCAAGAGTTTTCCTGCCATGCTTCAAATCAACAAACCACTGGGTTCTCTAATCAGTAAGGTACAATCCAAACACTACTCCGCTATGACAGTTTCAGAGGGAAATGCTTGACAGGGCGGTCTGTTCAGCAAAAAATGAATTTATTTATCCAGCATATCCAGATCTATACTAACTGCTAATTTATGCTTTGTGGAATAAACATGTCCATGCTCATTAAGTTAACTACAAAAAATAAATCTATCTCTGAAATGCTTGAACATTAAACCTCCTTTCTCACTGTATTTGATCCAATGGCTTGCTACTTTAGTGAATTACTATCTAATCCACAGAAGCCAACCTAATATGGACTTTAGAGATGGAGAAAAGCAATGTAATTAAAAGCACTTGTTTTTTTTCTGTGCCCTAACAGCTAGATTGCATTAATGCCCATGTGTTGCAATAGTGTAATAATTGTCCAACCAGCAACCTTTTAAATGCATCTAATTGGATCATTTGTATTAACACAGAATATTAAATTTTTATTGTTTCCTTCCTTTCACACTGTCTGTACAGTAAAAAGACCAATGTTGAGTGCTAGTGAGTGACAGTGCCGTAGCACACCACAGGAGAACAGGCTTAGTACCAACACAAGAACCCCTGAAGGTCTGCAGCTAAAAATATAAACAAGGTTAACTCCTTGATGCAGAACACCTGTCCTGGACACTGTATATCCTGGACTCTTATTATTGCTTATAACCCTAAACTTTCATGAGTCTCAAATTCAAAAAGTTGCATCTTTGTGATTTTACCAGAAAAAAAGTAAATAGTGTGCAATATTATATTTATTATATAAAATCCACTCTTTAATGATTAATGAACTTTTCATGTGCAAAAACCTTCCTAAAGCAATGATGGGAATAGGAGATGCGAATTATAAGCACAAGGTGGAGGGATGGAAGGGCGGACAAGCCATCTAGAATTCTTTGACCATGCGCTATGAGGCAAACCAACTCCTGGGGAAACTGATTAGACCCGGCTCACAACGACAGGCAACCTAGTGATTGGCTGAAAGAGCTCATTTGCATGCTCCTCTCATCTCCAACAAAGTCTCAGGAAGCACCGGTGGATAAGGTCACTGGTGTCAGTCTGCCTGTGTGCCAGCTGAGAATGTAAACAGATCAAACACACAACAGCCATTTAAGCCAGTCCAGAAGGAGTCTGTGTTCTTGACGATCTCGATAATCATAACCTCAGATTCATGTCGGAGGTGAAAGGCATTCTGGCAGTCAGGTGCGGGGACAGCTGAAAACTCATATTCACCATACAAATTAAATTAAACGAATGGGAGGACTGGTGACTGAATGCCATCTACTGGTAATTGAAATTTGACATTTTAAAAGCCATTTAACTACACAATGAATATAGTGTGAAAGAACAATTTAAACTACTAGTATTTACTCTCTGGTGAAATCTCTATAGTTGGTCTAGCTTTTTGGGATGTTAGACAAAAGTATTTTAATAATTATTCATCAAATTGTTCAATAAGACTTAACATGTCTAGAAACCTAGAAATGTAATAATAGAATAGGTTTATTTAATTTTTAATTAAAATATTAAAGTTATACAGCCATACAGCATTTCTTTCAAGGTGAATTAAGCTACAGTGTCACTGTGAGGTAAATGGTAGTTAGCTAAGCTAACATCTCTGTATGGCAATGCTAACGTGCTGCCATCTACTTACTTTAGCAAAAAAGCATTCTAACATTGACTAACATGTACTAAGTGAAACAAAAAGTTTTGTTGATGGGGATGTCATTTGTTTGACAGGGTAATCAGTCATTAACAAAGTATTGGACAAACTAAAATAGTGGAAAATTAAGATATTGTAAAAGCTATTTCATCTCAATGTATCCCCGGGGAACATTTGTAGCAAAGTCAGTACCAAATATTATGATATTTCTGTGAAACACCAACAGCGCAATTCCAAAAACCCTTACAACAGTTTACCAGTTTACAGTGTGTACCAGTCTACAGAACAGTTTACCGCGCCCGTGATAGGGTTATCGGGACCCCAACTTGGAGCATGGCCTGGTGAGGGCGCTCGATGGAGGGTGCATGGTGGCCGGGCCTTAGCTAGTGGGGCCGGCTTGGCACAGTTGTGGACCCGTCCTCCTGTAGGCCCACCACCTGCAGGAGGTGCTGTTGGGGTTGGGTACAGTGTGTGTCAAGGAGCAGCCAAGGGCGGAGGCCCTGGCAGACCAATCCCTTGCTATCGAGGTAGACTACCGGGACATGGAACATCACCTCTCTGGCGGGGAAGCTAGTGCATAAGGTTGAGTCGGGCTCGCCTGGACACTGGAACCACTCTCCTGGAGAGGGTTGGACACTGTTTGAGTCGGAGTTGCCCTCTATGAGAGGTGGTGGGCTGGAATGGGTATCCATGTATCCTCTCTGCTTGCTGCCTATATATTAGCATTTTTACCAAGAGGGTCATTTCCCTGTGCCTTTGGGCCAGGGAATGGGTCCTGACTATCGTTTGCACTTATGCTCCGAACCACAGTCCGGAGTACCCAGCCTTCTTGGAGTTCCTGGGTGGGGGGCTCGAGGTTTCTCCACCTGGTGACTCTGTCGTCCTACTGGAAGACTTTAATGCTCACAACGACAGTGAGACCTGGAAGGGCGTGATTAGGATTACGGGCCCACCTTATCTGAACCTGAGTAGTGTTCTTTTATTGGACTTCTGTGCAGACCACAGTTTGTACATAAACACATGTTTGAACATGAGGATCTCCATAAGTGCACATGGACGATCGATTCTGTAATCATAATCAACTGATCACCACCTGGTGGTGAGTTGGATCAGGTGGCGGAGGAGGATGCTGGACAGACCTGGCGCACCTAAATGTATAGTGAGGGTGCATTGGGAACACCTGGCAGAGGCCAGAGATCTTCAACTCCCACTACTGGCAGAACTTTGATAGCATTCCAAGGGAGGCTGAGGACACTGAATCTGAATGGACCGTGTTTTGCACCTCCATCGTTGAGGCTGCTGCATGAAACTGCGCCTTCAAGGTGGTTGTTGCCTACCGTGGTGGTAATCCCCAAAGCAGATCGTGGACACCGGAGGTGAAGGGAGCCATCAAGCTGAAGCAAGAGTACTGGGAAATCTGGGGCAGTGCGTCTAGATTGGCAGAGTGCGGTGGTGGTTCCCAAGAATGGGGACCGGAAGGTGTGCTAAAACTATATGGGGATCAAACTCCTTAGCCTCCCCGGGAAAGTCTATGCCAGGTTTCTGGAAACGAGAGTTCATTCATTAGTTAAACTTCAGATGCAAGAGGAACAATGCGGTTTTCTTCCTGGTCACGGAATGCTGGACCAGCTTGTTATCCTCTCAAGGATAGGAGTATGCGTGGAAGTTTGCCCATACAGTCTACATGTGTTTTGTGGACCTGGCTTCTGAATGCATCCCTCGGGGGATCCTCCTGCAAGAGTATGGGGTCTCTGGCCCGTTGTTACAGTCCATTCAGTCCCCGTACAACTGCAATAAGAGCTTGAGCCACATTGCCAGCAATGAGTCGAACTTGTTTCCAGTGGGTGTTAGACTTCACTAGGGCTCCCCTTTGTCACCAATTCAGTTCATAATTTTTATGGACAAAATTTCTAGGTTTGGCTAAGTGGTGGAAGGCTTCTGCCTGCGTGGCCTCAGAATCTGATCTCTGCTTTTTGTGGATGGTCTTGTTGGCTTCAACAGGTGGTGGCCTCCAGATTGCACTGGAGTGGTTTGCAACCAAGTGTGAATTAGAATTAGCACCTCCAAGTCTGCGGCCATGGTCCTAGTCAGAAAGGGTGGAGAGCCCACTCTGGATCAGGGACGAGTTGCTGCCCCAAGTGGAAGAGTTTAAGTATCTTGGAGTCTTGTTTATGAGATTGGGGGTACGGGTACAGTGATGCGGATGCTGCACCAGTGAGAGAGTTGAGCATGAAAGCAAAGCTGTCAATTTACCTGTCGATCTATGTCCCTACCCTCATTCATGGTCACGGGTTTTGGGTAGTGACCAAAAGAACAAGATCACAGATGCAAGTGATGGAAATGAGCTTCTCAGAAGGGTGGCTGGCCTCTCCGTTACAGATAGGGTAAAGAGTGGAGTCATTTGAGAGGGGCTCCGAGTAGAGACGCTACTCCTCAACATCAAAAGGAGACGGAGATTATATCTTTTGGCTAGCCAGGGAATACATAATTGTTCCCCCAGATAAGCTGGAGGAGGTGGCTGGAGAGAGGGAGGTCTGGATTTTTCTACTTAGGCTTCTGCCTCTGTGACCCGGCCCGGTATAAGGGGAAGAAGATGGATGGATGGATGGATGGATGTGCAAATTCCACCAAAATCTTTGTATCATGTTTGAACTATGAATGACAGTGCAAAATATTGTGAAAATCCATCTTATACACAGAGTCATACAGACAGATTTTGTTGTTAATGCTACAAGATTTCAATGTAAATTCAAATGCTGGATTGACTGACTGACTACCAAGTGAATGAGATAAGAACACCATTCCTAAATTTGCACTGAAAGATTTTACTTAAGAATGTCCAGATTTGTTGTCCTTGTAAATCCTTAATCACTGTGAAGAAAACTTTTACATTATGTTTTGTTAGTTTTCTGTGCCCGTTAGCATTTTCACCAACATCAAAACAAAGATTTCATGTGCAATTAATTTTTTTTAAAATTCAACAAATGTCAAGTATGTAATAATAACTACACAATGATCAAAGAAAAATAATATTATAAAATAAATATAAATAAATATAAAGCATTAGTGTATATAAAGCATACCGAGACAAAATATACATAAGAAATGACATCAACATATCTTTTCTATGAACAATTCCTGTATTGACAAGAAAAACAAACAAAATAGTCCAAACATGTTGACTCTGTTTATCTCTGTTCTGTTCTTTATGCTCCCTGTGTTATGTAAATGTTGAACATTCAGGATAATCTACTGGTCTGATAAAGGTTTCAGTTTGTGTTTTGATAAAAAAGCTTAACAGAACGTCACACCCGACTGGAGACTAGCTCCTTTTTCATCCTACGGTGGCATTAAATGTCTCAATGCCATCTGGAGCTGTGAGAAGAAAAGCACTCCTTTTAAAAGATGCCCATTTTAATCGGTAAATATTTACTCGCACGAGCTCTTGGCAGGCATGAACATAACGTCTAATGAAGCACTTTAAGGCCTATGGGCTCTTAGAGCTTACTTTGATTGTGATTCTAAACAAATGCAACCTGGGGTTGAACTGTTGATGAAGGCTGATAAGGGGGGCTGAACAGTGCAGTGACTATTCTTTGTTTAACAACACCACATCACCAGTGCAGTTACCCTGTCACAGCCTGTGTGTGTGCGCGAGTGTGTGTCTGCATGTGGGTCTGCAGTCATTTGTACAACTGCAAAGATATGTTTGGTTATGCATTTGCAAGTAGTTTGTCTGTTTAGACTTTGTTACGAATCCAATTTCAAAATGTTTAAGTCCAACTACCATGATATTAATACATGTTTATGAAAACTATCCTAAAACTTCACTGTGAATGACTGACACAGAGCAAAATAAGAAACATATTTAATAAGAAAACAAAAAAATATTTTTGCAAGATAATTTTAAATCATATGTCAGTGAACGTATAAAAAAAAGTCTCCATTTTCCACCATTCAAATTTCTCTGTCTCAGTTTTGGCACTCCAAATTTTTATACCTCTAATGTACATGTACAGCTTTATCTATGGTTGTTCATCAGTATTTGCGTAAGTGTGTTCTTACATATGACTGTGCATGTAACTGTTTCCAGTTGTTGATGAATGAGTCACACTTTGCACATCAGTCTGTTTTTACACTTACTTTTACCAGTCTTTCCAAATCGCCAAGATTTGCACAACAATGTGTGTCTTTGTCTTTGTGTCTGTTGCTTATGCAGTTAGAACTAATGCACAGGTCTATGTGTACATTAATCTCTGCTGCAGCGGCAGCTCATTGCCTTGTATGCTCTGCTCGCTATCCCTGACCCAGTATGCTGTGCGATCCTGCCTATAGCCTCATTTGTCTCCATCAGGGGACAACCGAGGTTACAACTCACCAAAGCGCAGTATGTTTCTGGCGGATCTCCACATGTGATATTTGGGGGGTCGAGGGTCACTCGTAGGTACTTTGTCATGTCAGTGGCTTCTGGCTGACAGGCCATGTAGTCCCATGCCAAGCCTTCCTCTGTGTAGATCTGGGACTTGCACACGTCATAGTGTCCCCAGACCGCTGGGTAATGTTGCATAGCATGTGCCACACTGGTGCACACAGCTTGCAGAGTGAACAACACAGCCAAAAGCATCGCTGATCTCATTGAGTATGGTTTCTGTGGAATTCTTCTTTTCTTCTTTTGTCTTTATAGCTTCTGCTTAGTCACAGAAATGACAATACCACTCTAACTTAACTGCAGCTTTAAACAGGGCAATAGAGCATGTGGGAACTGTGGCAGCATCTTGCTACTTTTGTGTGAGCAGCTTCAGGCTACTATTAGCCCCCATTCAGTTATTTTGTCTTTGATTGCCACCACTTCTGCCAGGCTGATGAGATGTGTCAACAAGTCAGTGTCTTCACTAGTGCTGGTAGTTGATGAAAGGGTGAACTAACGGTCAGAAGTGATATGTAGAGAGGAGTGACACTCCTCATAAGTCAGCAGATGTCTGAGCTTGATCCCCAAGCATACTTTTTGTCCCCAGCAGCATTCTAAAGGACAGAAGAAAAGGATAGTTTAGCAAATTAAACATATCACATAAACTCAAAAAACATTTGAAATGCAGCAATAAAATATTAAAGGAGTTTTAACATGGCTTGAAGGCATTTAGGTATTCTTACTACCCACTACACACATGCAGACACACACACGCAATACATACACACATAATGCATGGTTTTACAGTTTTTATATATCCTTCAGTAATAACCTTTTTAAAATCACTGTGTACAATTCAAATTGAGCTTGTTCTGCAGAGTCTAATCTTCACGTGATTTTCATACATTGCACAAAAAGACTTATTTCCATGTGTCAAGTCACTACATTTAAGTTATTTCTTTTTCTGATTCTTGCTCCTTTATAGCTGAATGTGGAGTTGCATTTGTCTCAGCACCTTAAGAGGCATTTGGGAAATATTAAAGTAAAATTGGAAGACAGAAATAGTCTATTTGAGGGATTGTACATTTCTCAGAGCAATTGCAAGCCATCAGTCAGATGGCCCAACTCATCAGGTAATGGTGCCTGGCAGCAGTCAGTGGAGACGACACGATCTCAGTGACTCAGGTGAAAAGTGTGTGCGGTAGCAGGGACTAAATGGAGCAGGTATACACTAGCACCTCCAACAGAGTATCACTTTAAATAGGAGTTAAGTTACTGTTGACTGTCAATTTGCTCAGATGGCTGGTTGATTTTGCCTTAGTGAAAAGAAATATTTGTTGCTGTGGATAGCTGTCCAGAAAAATACATTTTAATCTAACCTTTGCCCACACAGGTCACAATTTTAAGAAACATGCACAGTTTTCCTCTTAAGCGCAGGTTAAATGCATTGTGCAAGGACAGTTCAGCAGTACTTGTTGAGGCAGCACCATTACTCATTGAATTTCTCTGCCCTGATTCCTCCAGCTGATACAGTACATGCGGTTGAACCCATAACTTTACGGTCAGCAGCTTTCCTCTCTACCCTTCAGGCTACAGCCACCCCCCTGTGACTGACAGTTACAGCTGAAATTTCTTTCTTTTTTTTTTTAGGTAACCTGGGGTTTGAAGCATGTGAAGGGAATTTTATGTGCAGAGGAGCGAAATAATTTGGTGTTTTTGTCAAAGTATTACCATATTTACCAAGAGATTATTAAATCAAATTAATGAAGCAATTTAACAATATTTATGAACAGAAACTCATTTTAATGAGCCATGTCTCTATTCATGCACACATACTGTGTTGCTTGCTAACATATGGAGGTATTAAAATTCAATATTTTAATTTGGCCATTGTGTCTTGAACTGAAAATGGTGCCAATTTGAAGGAGTTAAAATCACAATTAAGGCTTCCTTAGAATTACTGCATTCCTTTTTCCAACCTAATGTCCCTTTTACAAAATGACTACAGGCTTGAATACATTCCAAGTGTAATGAAAGATATTCATCTGAACCAGAGAAATTACTGAGATGCTTTTCAGACCTGTCAGATCCTTCAAAGTGAGCCATGACATGAGATATGGATGGATGGTTGTTTTAGAAAAAAAAGGAAGTAGAGAAAATAAAGGCAAAAAGGTTGAATTCTTTTTTCTTTAAATGTGCTTGTGTCAGTTGGCAAAGTGTCTTGAAAACATGCCTAGAAGTGTAATTGATGAATAAGTCGCTGCTTTCATGGGATGTGCATGTACCAGATTTCATAAATATAAAGGTCAGTGTCTGATCAACATGGACCATTCTTGTTTGTGATACAAACCGACACACATACCCCTTGATACCGCAAGGTCCCACACCCCCTTTCATAATGCTGAGGTTGGCTTTCATAATGTAGGTACCAGCGGCAGGGTGGTGTAGGTCACTTATCTCTAGGAACATTCAAAGCTAATAAGAGACAGCAAATAGGCAAAACCATGGGATACTGGGTTTAATTCACAGACATCTAGAGCAGTGAAATTATATCCAGGATGCACAGACAGGTATCATGAGTGCTGCTAAGGTCAGAAAAGGAAAAGTAGGCTCAAAATCAATTTTTTTTCTCTTTACTCTTATAAAAGAGAAACATTTCTGTACCTAGTAAATGTCCTGACATAATTTATGAAGCAAGTCCAACTGCTTTTCAATTAAACATGACTGAGAGAGGTGACATGTATAATAGTCACAGCAATTCATACTGCATTCATAATATGCCTCTGTGCTGTAGTGGTTGTCGGTGCATATTGGGCTCTACAGCAACATCAGCCACAACATTAAAACCACTGACAGGTAACATATTTAACACCAATCATCTCATTATGATGCAATGCTCTGCTGAAAAGAAACCTTAGGTTGTGGCATTAATGTGGCTGTTGGTTTGCCACCCACCTAAAAGTCCCATGGTGAAGGCGCGCTCCGACTGTAGCGGCTTCCCCCAGTTGGACAATGCACCACTCCACTACACAAAGTATGATCAGAAAATTTCTCAAGAAAACATGTTCTGTGTGTTGGCCTCCAGATTCCACAGATCCCAATCTGATTAAGCATCCATAGGAGGTACCAAAATAAGCCAGCTCCATAGAGGTCCTACCCCTAAACCTACAGAATGCAAAATGCCAGCTGACAATGTACTCCAGCCTGACACCATAGGACACCAACAAAATGTCAATGCCCCAATGTACCATAGCTGTTCTGGCTGCACAGGGGAGACCTACAGTATGCAATATTTGGCAGGTTGTTTTTAATGCTGTATACCTCATCATGCCTGTATACTCCATATATACATCAGAATACTTACACTGAAAAAAAAATAAAATGCAGAAGAACAAAATAGTAATTTTCTAAACATGTTTTCTCTGTTATCACATGTCTACCTTATACTCAGTGCTACTCAAAATGCAAGGAGAAACCTGTGCATGTCATAATTTCACTGAGAAAAATATGAAGTCAGATTCTATATTAGAAGTTATTAATATTTGAGTAGCTCTCCATATGCCGCGAGAGAGCTTAGAACTTTAGATGACCACCTCAGTTCCCCCCTCCTTCCCACCCTCCACCTTGCTCTCTCTCACTCGCTCACTCACTCTTCATCTCTTTTCCTTCACTTGTTTTTGAAGAATCTGAAACACCCCCTTGTGTCCACTTGCATTCCATCCCCTGGGCAGCTCAAGCATAGCAGAGTGTTTTAAAAGTCAGCAGGCAGTCGTGCCCCATGGCTTATATTGGTTACAAACTCCCAGCCAGTCTCTTAAAAACCATAACAGATGTATTCCATTCATTTTATAGTAATCCTACTTAAGTGTGGCTTTTCTCTCTGTCTCTGACGCTTTTGGAGCCCTTTTTGGCTCTTATACTTTATTATAACCAAGGTGAAAGAGAGCTGTCAATGGTACTGAAATGCAGGACTCTTCCAATACCCTACACGAACTGGCATCGATAATTGTTAAATAACACTGAGTTTAAATTTTTTTTAAAAAGACCCTGACATGACAGTTTGAGCTTCCTTTTGTGGTTTATCCACCAACAATTGCTATTTTACCATCTTGCCTTTTTTTGTACTGGGCACCAGTCAGCCTTTTAGATGCATACACATACAATGCGTCCTGTTTATTGATATTGTTGAATTCCCACCAATAACTTATGATCCATAGCCAGTTTGAGCAGACTGATGCTTTACTTCTGGCTGATGAGTGCAACAATAAATGGCTTAATGCGTCCAAATTTCTTACAGCCAAGAACAAACCCCTCAATATGAGTCACAGTGGGATCGACTGGCAAGCAAAGGCATGTCTGTACTGTAACACATTTGTCTTCTAATTGTCAGTCCTTTCCGTCTCGAGCCCTCATTCAATTGCTGTCTTTCTTCAGCCACCTCTCTCTCTCTCTCCTCTGTGTGTGTGTGTGTGTGTGTGTGTGTGTGTGTGTGTGTGTGTGTGTGTTAGCTTCTCCCAATATCAACACTGCTGCACAACATAAAACATACAATTATTGCCCCAGGGCTGCACCTTTAACCTCCCCAACTGGAGCCACATTAGGCCACTTGTTATTTAAAGGCAGGACTCACTCAAGGATGTGGTTGACGTAGTGACAGTGTGATGGCCCCAGACACAGCCAGGCAGCCTGCACCACACAGGCTGTCACATGTGAAATCTGCTGCCATGTATTATTCAAAGTTCTTCTCCTGGACGACTAATATGCAAAAATGCATCACATGAATGCAAATCTTTTTCTAGTAACGTTCAAGGATAGACACAAGACCAAAAGTCTTTTAAATTAAAGAATGTTCTGGTCTGATCTGATACACAGTTTCAAAATGACAGATGCAAATATTTGACAGAACTTGCATTAATCTACATATTTAAAAGAAGCTGTTAATTATGTTCTGGGTCAGATTTTGCGCAGAGGCAAGGCACATCTAGATTTGACTTTACTGACCTGCTGCGCAACAGGTTAAACTGACATTGTTTCCTTTATTACAGAATGATGAGGTGGATTACACATTTCCATTTCTTACAAAACAAAGAAAACCTATTAAATACATTTAAAGTCTTTGGAATAGGGAACCCAGTTAAACACACACATTTTTAAAAAAATTATATCTCATATAAAGCTCTTATTCCCTGACAATTTAACCCCATTCTAACCTAATAACCGTTAGCGTTCCGCCCGCGAAATAGCCTACTGTTATTACCCTATTCTGGCCCATTTAGTAACAACGATCCTCTTCACATAAGCGACCATATGAAAATAATGAAAATGCACAAACTCATCTGAATGCTCAGAACATAATACTTACATTTAAATACGCTCCTGGGGCAAGCTGCTCATTCAACAAGTTATTTTGAGCCACGAGTAGTAGCAGAAAGACGTTTATTCGCCTTTGACTGGTTCTTTTGTTTCTAATTTCATTCTATTTTTTGCACCAGATGGATCAATAAAACTGATGTGTGCGCAGAAAGCGGGAACTAACCTGAAGACTACGGTGTTCTCTCTTGGTCCCAACTTTCTTTAAACTTTTGCATCCGAATAACGAACACCGAGACCGGTCACCAGAGCTTTTCTCACGCTATTACAAACGTCAACATGCATTAACGGGTGTCCACACAAGCGGCTTCTTGAGTTTACCCAGCGCTGGTTGGGGCAGCGTTCATCCGAATGGCGCACGAGATTACTTCAGAAGCCTTTAAGGTAATTCACAGTTAGCCCAAATTCCATGAAGTCCATCAACGTGGATTAAAACACATCGCGATGAAGAGCAACTCTCGGGGTCGTTTGGATAGGTTAGACTGATTTCTCAGCCCAGTCGAGTTGTGGTCGGAGGAGGAAAGAGATAAGCAATCTTCCTCAAATGGAGCTACTATGTCCAGTTACATATGAGCGCTCCGCCGGGTCCTAAAGATAACACTGACTGGCTGGTAAATCTCAACTTTAGCCGCTGTTTCACGAAGACGTTACTGACAATTCTCGTTAGGGCGCAAAATGCATGGAATTCTTTCATGAATTAATCGGAACAGACGCATTAAATCACATGCTTTTGAAAAATGCCAGCAATCTCGAGCGTTTGCTTATCTTTTAATCTAGAGAAATGATTCCAAAGCAGACAAACTTGCAGTAGTCTTGAAGTTGAATACTATTTTGGAAGTTGCTCCGTAATCTCTAGCAATGGTATGCATCGTTTTCTACAGAAGTTTCCAACTCATTTGCAGCCAGTTGTCACTGTAAATGCGCTAATGATATTTCGAGCACAGCTGCACCGCGCGCGCGCGCGCACACACACACACACGCACACACACACACACACACACAATAATGACGTCCATCAAGAATTACTATATAACAGTTCGAAATCGAATCTATTACCGTGCAAATCTCACTATCAGCAAAACTCACTGCATTTTCATTATCACATTGCAGGAACCGTAAAAATGGAAGGGCTGCATATGAAGAATAAACCCCCCAAAACTTGAAAGACGCGAGTCCTAGGGGTAGAAATTTAAAGTACAACACAATTAGAATGCAGCCTACAGAGTTTTGAGAACGCAAGCTCGGAAT
>JASGAU010365137.1:0-13608 GCA_030220045.1 Australoheros facetus
GCAAAAGAGCTGAAGATATATCGAGAGAGAGAAGGAAAGGAGCGGGAGTGATTCTCTTTCTGCTTCTGAAGGACAGAGGAAGAGTTGCAGACACTGCACTTCCCATCAGATAGGAAAAGAGCCAGTCATCAAGGTTTAGGCTCAATGTACGTGTGCGTGCATTCACAAGGAAAGAAAAGTGTGTGTTGCTGGGTGTATGGGTACAGTATGTGGCACTACCTCCGCATGTGTAGGATGTCATTCCGCTTCGATATGGAAGATTTACCGTGTGCGCTGTGTGTAAGATGGAAGCTGTCGAATCAGTGCTGACACACAGCAAGTATATTTTGAATAATTTATGAATGTGTAAGATCAGATCTGCAAAATGGTGGATTCTGCAGTGAAATTAGAGCGCAAACCAGGAGTCTGGAACATGTTAAACTCTGAGATGCTGTCAAGGTCAGGAGAAGCATACCTGGATGAACTGACAGGATATAAAGTGAGATCATGTCATATGTCAGGTTAAAGTAAGTGCCATTGTTATGTCAAGTCTGGACAGGAAATGGATGGAAGCAAGTGAAAAAGGCCCACGTGTACGATGCTTTGTTCACCATTTATGGAAGCGGGCACGGCTCGCTCTGTATTTCTAATAATCTTCTCAACGGCGAGCAAGTACAGGCAGGCAGCATGGCTAAGCTTAGCCATCTTAATCAAACTGGTATTAAAGTCAATATTCTTTAACAGTGACGGCAGGTTTTCAGCAAGTAAACATCTTCAATCACAATTCTGAGCTGTAAATATCCTCCAGTGTTTGAAAAAGTTTCAAAGCTGTTGAGCAGTGAGATGTTTGACTGAGAGTGTGTGTGTGTGTGTGTGTGTGTCTGTGTGTGTGTGTGTGTGTGTGTGTGTGAATATTTTAACCATCTCAATAGCAGACTGGATGTAGCAGAGCTGAACGATGCCAAATTCTATGGCACAGCCCGTGGGACAAGCTCTCCACACACACACACATGCACACACATAAACGACACGCTGCCATATGGGATGTTGGTCCAACTTAAACATCCATCTTGACTGACATCTCCTCCCCAGCGTGTGTGTCTGTGTGTGTGTGACTGCATGTGTGTTGACAGCAAGAGGAAAGAAACCAAGAATGAACAGATTGAAATGGTGGGCTGACGCCAAAGAGAGAAAGTTGGGTATTAAGGGGGATGGGAGTTCTGAGGTCAAAATATCATAACTTTAGTTTTTTCATAACTCTCTTACTTTGGGAGCGCCTCATTTACTCCTTCCTGCACACCAGGTGGATCTAAGGACATTTGGGAACAAACCCACTGGTTCCAGGTGGGTGAGGGGTGGGGGGCACAATCAAATGTAGCTTAAGAAACTTAGGAAGCACATTTGCATCACATTGAATTTAAGATTTTAGCAGGAAAAAAAAAACAAACTCCTGTACTTCAGTTCATATTTATGTTGATGTTTTTGCATGTAGGAAACAAACAATCAAGAAATTATATACTTTTAATACTCAGTAACTTAAAAAAAAAACTTTCCTGAAGAGTTTACATTCTCTTTAATACAATGCAGCATTTTCATTTTGTAAACTATGGAACGATTTGGGCAGTGGCTGCCTTCTGAATAATAAGTTGCCAGCATATTAGTATGAAATGTTTCTCAATGTCTCAGCCCTCAAGTCAGGCTGGTTGTCACTAAGATGATGACCTGGGGTGTTTCCAGGGTTTTTAAAATGGAGCTGCACAAGAGGGACCAAAAAAAAAAGCACAGGGTATCACAGGAAATCAGAATATTTGGTCAAAAATAAAATCAATATAGAAGATTGGCATAGAAAACAGTGGGCAAGAGTTTTAGGCTCATGTGCAGGCCAGTATCATATTGAGAATTGGTTACATTAATGTATATTTACATTCTTTGTTGGACAAGTGTTTTACAATATATTTAGACAGTTTACTTAAGTAAACTCTTTTCTATAAAGCCTATGGAAACATTTACCCTGAACTATCTGGTTAAATCAAGTTGACAATCATTAAAAGACCAAAAACAGTCAATTCAGTTGCCATGTTACCACGTGGCCAAATAAAGATGTACCCTATGGTACTTGCTGTAATTTGTTTCATCTTTTTTTAACCTGTTCATTTTTTACTTCTTCACACCAAAACTGTCTTTCCATTGGTCCCAAAGAAAGTACACTATACTGTACTTAATTATTTTTACCTCCCAGAGTCAATAAAAAGTCAAAAGTTACTTAGAGATAAAATAAGCTGCAATCTTTCAGACACTGAGAAATGAGATTAAACAGAAGGGGCTGTCACAGAGGGCACAGTAATGGCACCACTGCACTCTAAAACCCAATATTTCCCAAACTTGCAGTCAAAGTTCAGTTTGGGTAAAGCTGTGTGCTGTGATGACCACTCAGCCAATAGAAACAAGCTATCCGACAGATATATAAAGCAAGACAGAGGCTAAGATACTGTTGTGTATTTAAATTCACTGCATTGTACTACACAAGTCTGCATTTGTACTGAGAACACCACCTATTTTGCTCTGACTTTGGCAGGTCCCTCGAGCAGGGCAGTGAAGCGCTGCTTGCGCCACATCATGGGTAAAAGCCCCTTTAGACAACCTGTGAGGCAAATATACGCATATGCTGCTGAAGTTATCTTTTGCAAGGTATGGCCAGTTTACACTGAAAACAATTTTACAGTAAATATGTTTAAACAAGACATGTCTTCAGCGGGGCCATCGACTAGTCAGGCTGTACTTTGCACAACTTTGAGCTAAATGCTAACGTAACAGCTGCTTAGCTTAGGCTGCTGACACATAAAGATGCTAATCATAAGTCTGCTCTCTCTTTCTGAGTGCCTGTAAAACCTTAAACATGCCATTTATACTGGTCCATTTCCTGTCTGACTTTTGGATTAACTTGATTATACTACAAACTATTACAATCTTTATCTCTCCAAACCGAATGCATCCTGAGAGCTTTTGGTATGTGACCTACAAATAATTCAGAAAATGAAAACCCACTTGGAGTTTAAGTGTTTGAATTTTTTTTTTTTTTTTTTGAACAAAGAGCCCTGAAGCATTTTTTTTTTAGTTGAAAGGAGCTTTTAATCCCCGAGTTGCCTAGTTAGATCAGGGATAAAACCAAGACACACTCATCTTTAGAAAATATCTTCCCTTACAAAATATCAATAAACCATCTCATGGTTCAGCACCGGAGCAACAAGATATAATCGGACAGCTGAGATTACTATCACACACACTCTCCCCTATGGCTACAACATAATACAGAGAAGATAAAATTAATCTAAAACAGAAAGAAGAGGGAGGAAGAGAAAGGAAGAGATGGAGGATAAAGTGGAAGGGGAGGTTTGTGGAGGAGAGAATATGGGGGAATTCAAGGAGATGAGGACAGTGGAAAGCAGAACATAAGTAGAGGGAAAACAAATGAGAGAAGGGTAGGAGGAGAAGACAAGAAGAGAGAAGAAAAACATGAACAAGAAGCAGAAAAGAGGACTTCCCATTTACACTCTTAATTGGTTTATGAGAAGCAGAAAATCTGCTTAGTCCCATGAAATGCTAGGGGCTGACGACAACCTTGTACATCCAAAAAGTCACGTGTTTATATTGGTACCCATGTACTACATACACACGCACGGGGGGGTGAACATACCAAATCTTGTCTGGGAGCAAATATAACTTCATTGAGGGAAAGAATTAAATACCTGCACAAACACAATTGTGTATCCACATATGGAAGTATGGATACTAAGCAGCACACATACAAATGCATGCACACTAAGTCCACACAGGAAGAGCTCTGTGGTTTCCTAAATTAGGAGTGAACTCTGCTTAGATACAGTAGCACTCACTCACCCTAACCACAGCAACACACTCACTGAATCCTCAGGTGCACCATAAATCCTCACTTGTCAGCAGGATTTGTTTTAATCAGGCAAATAGGTCAGCTGAGGATGCTTGTGTTCATGAATGAGCATGGACTTTGTGTGTCTTTGTTTGGATGCAAGGCTGAAAAAATGAGTTATGTAAAGGATTGCAGACACTAGGAAATTCTAATACCGCTGGATGCTGCGTTACTGCAGCAGTGGTTTATCCTCTGTAAGGAACACAATTTTGATTTGCCTGCCCCATTGATCTCACAAGGGAGCACGACACATTAGAGTGTGTATCAGAAAATCATTACACGAGGAATCGTTATACAACATTTTGAGAAATGGTGTCGACTTTAACAGCATAAAGACAATTTAACTCCAGCCAAACTAGTCTCACCCACCGGATATGGTGTGCTTGTATAAGCCTAGCCACTGGCCACATGTTACCATTTTCAAAATCCCCTTTGTCATTGTGGTTGCTTCCTGTAGTGAATGGGATTTTTTTTAAAAAGGTAACAACTGTGTCAATGACAGTGTTGCATGAAATACATAGCCAGTGGTAGGCTTATACCTAGCCTATATCTGGTGACTATGTTCCCCTTAAACAATTTTGCAGGCACACTATTGCTGCATCCAGAGCTTTGTGACTTTGTGACAAGTAAACTGTGATGGTTTTAAAAAAAAGCAAACAAGCACCCCACCCCACCCCACCCCCACCCCCACCCCATATAACAGACCATACCATTCTCTTATGCCAAAACTGACAGTGCTCAGGAGACAGCTTTGAGACTCCAGCAAATACTATCAGAGCCAGTACTGTTCAGCTTATTAACAATTGTTAATCTAAATAAAAAAATCCAACTTTTGCAGGTAATAATGCTGTATAAAATGCCAGGGGATCATGGATGTCTGACCAATATGTTATCCAAATCCAAGTATCAGTTGATGATAAAACCTAAAAATATGAAGCTAGATTGGCTGAAAAATATTAACTTTAATTTCTTTTGAAAATTCCCCTCCAGGTTTTTAGGGTCTGATATTGTCCTGATGATCATATATCCAATCACTTCTTGTGAGGAGTTTCACAAAACTGTTGGAAAAGATGTTGAAAAGACATTAGAGAAAACTTTGCTAGATGTTTGAACAAAATAAAGAGTTGGTTAAACGCGAAAGGTAAAAAGCTCTCACATTTTGATATCTAGATAAATATGTCCCTCTGTGTGTGAATTTGATTGACAAGTGAAACAAGGATCAGATGAAAAGAATTAGTTAAAAATAAGTCACATAATGATTTGTTTTGTGGTTTTTCTTTGTGTGACAGGCTGTGGTCATCTCCTAGCTGATATTCACCGCTGTTGTCGATTTTGCCAACTTAATTCAAAAAGCCGACATAAGCAGATGTTACACAAGCTATATGGCTGATTTCCAGAAACTGTAAATCCAGTATAAAATACAGAATTCAATGAATGAATCTAATCAACAACATTAAACTTAAATTTAAATTTATGTCTGATACCCTTGACGTAACCTCAAAATTAACCATGAACACCACAGCTGGTCTGTGGTCCAACATAGTAAATTTCACCAAAATACTGCAAAATAACCAGTTTAGTCTGTAATAGTTTGTACCAAACAGTATTTTCATGCAACCTTCAAATCACGCAAAACGTATTATATTCAGTTTAATATGAGTTGTTTTATATATTCTGAATAAAATATGAGTTTTTGAGATCATTGCATTCTGCTTTTATTCACTTTTTTGAAATTGAGAATCTAACTTAAAAACTCTAAAACGAAGTATGATATTGCAAGTTAGCTTTAAAATTTCCAGTTTATCAAATGTCACTCGCTGAACAGTTCACAGCTTTGAAAATAATCTCTAATCTTCCTCTCTTTACACCGTCATCCTTCTGTGAGTATCTTACTTTAATGCTTTTTTTTTTTTTAAATGTCCCTCTGGGAAATACAGCAGCTGCACATTTGCTAGCAGACACACTGTGTGAAAAACGGCACAGCAGCACTTTGTTTCTGATGATGTTTGTTGAGCTGATTGAAAAGTTACATCTGAAACGACCTGCCGTTTAAAATCTTCGCTCTGTTTACGTTCACTCCTCTTCTGTGGCACGAGCAAATGCAACATTGGAACCTGCATCACAGGCCGAAAAGAAAAAAGATGTGTTTGGGAATTTTCTAGTACTGGGGAAAGTATCTCCACTCTGTCAGCTGGAAGCAATTCCAGACTACAGCACAATGAAAAGTTAACTCACACAGTACAGTGTATTAGTCCACCAATCAGATTTAATTACTCATTTATTGAAGGTGCCAGATTGCCGTTCCAGAACGTTCCGGCCCATTTTAACCCCTGGCAAAGAGGAAATTACGGAGGTATTATGACTACAAACAGCGTGTGAGAAGTTGTGGTGGAAATAATAAAGTCACAGCTTGCACAGTAGAACATTTGGAACTTCTTACAGGGCAAAGTTTTTTGGACTTTTTATTAGACTTTTTAAAGGAATGAGTGTGCTTTTATTTTGTGAAGTCACACATTGACAGCAGGCCTTATATTAGGTTAAATATGAGGAAACGCAGCTCTAAAGCTGTTGGATAATGATTGAAATTGTTGAAATATACACTTCAGAATTATTTATAAAGAATAGTGTTGCCACATTATAACAAACACTCCACAAAATCAATAGTTATTAATGTATTTGCTCAGGTGTGAGTGTCCTTTAAAATGCCACTGGTTATTTCGCAGCATTCATTTGTGATCTCGCTCCCTGGCTGCTGTATTCTTTTCTGCTGGGTCTAAATAAAATAAAAAGTTTTACCAAAAGACACTTTAAGATACAAAATCAAATCATTAAAATTCTTTCTGCTTTTGTTTTTCTCTTCTCTTCATCTCTTCTGGTTTCCCTCCCATTTTCCCTCACTGGCCTCAGCTCTGTGTTGACATTATTGCCATCATTAATTGTGGCCCCGTCTGCGATTCCGCACGCGCGTGTGCACGCGCAAATGTGTATCACTGTCCCTGCAGTCAGCTTGAATCACTGCAGGAACCCCAGTTACAGTCACCAATTAGAGGCCACACGCGAATGTATGCCACACACACACAGACATACACACACACACACTATTAGTGGGCTTTGTAACTAATGGCTTCCCAATATGTGACCATCAAAACAACATTTTTCATTCAACAATCTATCTCATGACATTTCCTTTTTTTTTTTTTTTATCTATAATGTTCGTCTGTCTTGCACCCTTTGTTTTTTTTATTTTTCAGACTGTGAGAAGCCAATTACCATCCAGGGGTCTTCGAGCTCCTTCCTTCCTGTCTCCTGTTGACTGGCTAGGAGCTGACCATGGGGGTCTCATGGGGGTCAAATTTTCCACCAGAACAGGGTGACAAATAGCCTGGTATCAGTTTCATTAGGTTATTTCATGTGTTATCACATCACAACACATTTTTAGTTTAGAATTTAACCTGAGCCCAAAGTATTTCACATAATGCTGTAAAATGACACCTGAAAGGTATAAATTTCTTTCACAATTACATAATATCACAGCAGTAGGTAACTGCTACAGTCTGTTTGTCACTCAAAATATCTCTCAAGTACCAAATACCTTCAGCCCACTGCCCCTAACAACATTGCCAGCGTGTTCAACAGAGCTTTGTTCATTTGCTTTCTCTAAGTGGCCAACATTTATATATTTTTCAATAAATATTTACCCGGCTCTGCATGATCACTGTGTCTAAATGCTCTGTTAATGAATCCCTTTACATGCTCTTGAGCTCTAATACTTAATTACATATTTGATAGCCAGAAATTGACCTATTTTCAGAAAATAACTGTTGCTTTATCTTATTGCAAACACAAAATATTTGGGCTTCAGACTGTCAGACATAAAATCTGAAAATTACTTTATCCAAACTCTAAAACTTTCACACCCACAGCAAACTGATTTATCACAGCTTTTGGTGAATGAATATGAAAAGAAAAGATTTGCTGCTGCAATGTTTTCCCACCAAAATGACAGAAAATCACACTGCTCTGATATGAACCGATGATTTTAATGTGATGAAGTCCTTGAAACAGTCACCTCCTGCAACATCTGCGATTCACGCCTCTGATTTTGGCTCATGTCTCTAACAAATTGGGAAGCGCCACAGAAGACCTTTTAGTTTTCTGCTATTGACACCTTCTTTGTGTCCATGTACCTTCTTTGTATGCTGGCGAGAAGCTTAACTAACCAAGTGAAAACTCGAATCCAAGAGCCCCGCTGCTTTAAAGAGATGGATTTCAGCTGTAGCTGCATTTGTAAGTTAATATACCTGGTGCGTGGTCACAAAAGCATCTCCCTGAGTGCCCGTGCCCTAAATCTCCTCTGTGTATCCATGCACATTCATGTTATACCACAGCAGTGTATGACTAACTGAGTGAAAAGTTCCATTTGGGCTCCATCCAGAGCCTGCACAGGAGTGTCTCACATATACTTCAAGCACAGAGATATGTTCTCACCCAGCGTCTCCAGCCAGAGACTGCAATCCTTTGCAGCACCGGGGCAGATCTGACTGGGTTAGAACACAGGGATACTGAGGCCTGAGGCCAAACTGAGTGGGAGGCATCAGAGCTTCTTCCTCGTAACTACACACAGAGGGCAACTGAAATACAAAAGCTCTTCCCTCACATCCTGCACACTTTTTCTGTGTCTAGCTTTCTTCACAGTACCTCTTTCTGCCTCACTTTCTTAATCTATACATTTTTTTTTCCTTATTTACGTCAGTACTCTATTTCTTTAAATACTCGTCTCTCTACTGCTAAAGATACCTCCTCCCAGAGACAGAGACAAAGGTTTGAAATAGAAGAAAAGATTTCTTTGCAACTTCCAGTGATGCGCTTTCCACCTCGACTCCTTTTCCAATTCATGTATTCTGTAGGAAGGTCTGCACTTTCTGCATTTTTCATTGAACCTGGGACCTCTCTCTGCACAGGCACTCTGGGAGGTGAAATATGTGAACTATTCTACAGAGATACATTATAGTGCTCTTTGCATATTTTTCATTGGTAGAGTTTCACAGCTGTTCCTCTTTCCTAAAAACTCTAAGCTGTGCACGCACCAAGCTCGTTTTTTTTCTGGCTACATCGAACCTGTAACTGATAACTGATATCTAACATTGCACTTCAAACATTACAAATCATAACCTGATATCTCTCTTTGAAAATTAAAGAGAACATTCATTGGAGGTAGACAGCACTACACAAAAGTCGATGGTAAAATGCATCCATTTCTCATCAGAGATTCTAGCTAGCCAAACAGTGCACGCCCATCCAAGTTGAATAATATATTGCATTTGATGTTCACAAATCTGGAAAATTCTGACACAGTTTCAATAATTTATTTGTTAATCTCTGTGGTTGTGATCGGGGCATTGTTAATTCCATGTTGACTAAAGCCCATTTTGCACATGACTAGCATTAGTGAACTGTATTGTTTCAGATGTTGTCTGTGGTCTTAATGAATCTGCCATGTAGGTCATCTGCAAAGTCAAAATTTCACTGCAAATTATCTACCAAATTTCAGCAAGCACAGAAGTCCCAAAGCCATTGTTGGAAATTCCCAGGATCAGTGGACATGACTATCAAATGGGCCCTTCTGCATTACACAGCATGTATATATTCACTATGTTTAGTTAATTTTGGACTGATTATTAAAGTTCCCCTATATGTTTAAATCATGGTTCTATCTTGTGAACCAAACCCTTCAACTTTCATTCATGCATTTTTTACATTTTCCTTATGAACTGGATTTTAGCTGTACATATTTACTCCATCATTTTACACTCCACGGATAAAAAAGAGGCATTTCTGTGAAAAGTTTTGATTGTGGGAGTCATGGAGGGAAATATATTGCTTGTACTTTCTGACCTTGCTCTCTGTCATTTGCACAAATCTGTTGATGTCAAATATGCAACAATTTTCTTTTAGGCAGAGTTTGTGAGTACAGCTGCGTTATAAATGATCTTTACTAAGTCAGAGCGCAAAACAAACAAACAGGAAGGAGAAATGAGAGCAGGATGAGCATACCACCAGGAGTTTGGATATAAATGAAAGAGCTTGGTTGGTATGGTGACCCTATCCAGTGAGTCTGTGAGGCCCTGAGGTTAACGGGCTTGTTCCATACTTCTGGACATTATAGTTGTCTATGTGTTACTTTAGCAAGGCTAAAGGTGTTTTGGTCTTGTGGTACCCTACTTGAAGAAGATGTTGTGTGTTTATGACATGAGCTTAAATAAATGTGTCCATTCTCCTGACCTCTGACTGTGGCTGAATCCCATGCAAACTGGCATCTTGGCGATCTGCCTTTTCTTTGTGTTTTTTTGCAAAGAGACGCGAGTACCTGCTGCTACTCAACACAAAGATCCATCCGCAGAAATTGCGGTGAAATCCATTACAAGAGCCAACTCTCAAAGGATGGTGGGATGGATAAACAGCAGCATTCAGTGAGGATGCCGGCTGTCAACAGGCTCACCAGTTGTGTCACAATAAATAGTAATGCCAGTTCTGCAGATGTTGACTTAAAATCTCTTTACTTTTCCCATGAGAATGCACCACAGGAAACAGATTTGTTTTTTTTTTTTATTAAGAATGGAGTCAATCCTGATATAAGCTCTATAAGCCCAAGAGGCTCACCAAGTCTATTAAAGATAAAATCAGACTGACTTTGGGTACCTGATTTCTCCAATTTGGTTTCTTCTAATGAGAATGGCCTGAGTCTAAGTTCCTACTAAGACTGTGAAATTCATCTAAATTGGCTCAATCCTTAAATCTCCTACTTTTCCTCTTAACTCTTACTTCTTAGCGTCATCATTCCTCTGATAGAAAGACAAATAAAAGACCAACAATGATTGACGCAGAGAGAAAGACAGATAAATGGATAGTGCTGGAAAGATACTAAAAGTGAGAGAAAATGGTAGAAAAAAGAGATTATAGTGGAGGAGAATGATGGCACTACAATTGTAAGGAATGATTGGGGGGGTTGTGTGTGTGGGTGTGCGTGCATGCATGCAGAGGTTATGTTAGGGCTATGGACAGCATTGTGAAAAGGACGATTGGTGTTAAATTGGGGTGAAAAGAGGCTTAGGTAGAGCCACAGAGACTGAGCGAGAGAGAGAGAGAAAGCAAAGGAGAGATGGTCACCCTTCACTCCACACATGGATTAGAGGCTATAGAGACATTGACAGCCTCAAAACCTGGCTTACACCGCTAAAGCCCAGCAGACACACACGCATAGCAGCAACTTGAAATATGTCAGTCCTAACAGCTCCAGTACATCCAGCGGTGGAGAGAATAAGAATGCTCCTCTGTTTGGCTGTCAACACTTTTTTTTCTGTTTTCCTGAGATTTATCAGCTGGACTTTTGGGTCCCAAAACATTTGCACACTTTGAGAATAGTCAGATTGGCAATATTCACCGCATCTATCACAACAAAAGTTTCATGGCACTTTTCTTTTCTAATCCACAATGGCTTTGCATGTATGCTGAGTCATGACTCCTTTTGAAAGAGGATCCCAAAGTGACAGTTTATCAAACAAAGAAGCAACTTCAAAAAAGTACAGAATGACTTTATTAGCTTGTTGTAAGTTTGTCGACTTGTCTCGACTAACATGTTTACTAAAGCTTTATAGATGAGTTAATTCATTTAAAAAAAATGCATTCTCTGTTAATTATAGCAACAGATCCAACTTACAACCCTAGAAAGGTTTATTATTAGAAACGGGTACATAATGTAGTAACATACATGTTAATACTATGTTACTTTGAGCCAGTTCCTTCTGTGCTACTGTGGTTAAGAGTTCTTCTATTCTACTCTAATTGTCTGAAGATGTTGCCCATCTACATTAAGACTGTATCTGTACATTAATATGACCTGCATGTTTTTGAAAATTGCTTGATGATTTGTCTCAGAATGGAAGGGTTAGAAGTTAGTAGATTTGTTTTGTAGAGTGTGTGTGTTAAAAGTCAGTTTAGTCCGTTTCTAAAAGCACTGCAGACGGACAGAGAAGCAAACAGAGAAGGGAGGAAATGCTCTCACTCTAAATGAGTTTAGCTAATTAACATTGTCATTGTTTGAATGGAAAAGACAATTTCCAGAGAATTACATGATAATGCACCGGTGATGATTATCTCTTAAGCTAACCCTGGGCCAAATATAATGATTTTTTTTTCCTGGAGTTGATTTATTGCGACAGCCATTTATTGATTTCAGGGCAGGTGGCGAGATAAATGTCATAATTGTGTGAGTAATAATACCAAGTGCTTGATATATTATTGTGTTTCTAATCATTAACTAAAGAACTTCAATTTGAGCTAATATTTATTTCAATTGATATAAAACCATAAAAGAATACTTTTTCATTGGGCATACTGCTGAAAAACATGAAACATCAGGTCCTTTTTGTCTGATTTCCAGCCCTTTTGGATTTTCAGAGGAGCTATTACCATAATTATTGCCACTGGTCCATGAAACAAAGGCCATATTTATAACTTTTATATCCCAAAGAGAAGCTAGCATTAAATACTTGCGAAAGAGTCAAGCATATTTTTCGAAATTGCCGTTTCAACTGCGTGCCAATGTTTATGTGTAATAAACATTGTTTGAAGGCGCAGTTTACAGAGGTCTCTGTTCTTTGACTGGGCACAAAGTCTTCGCAAGCAATTGTTCTGTACAGTTTCAGCAGGAGCACCTGAATGTTTGAATCCTTTCTGCTCAGCTTTTTGTGAGACTGTGAAACAAGTGTAATTACTGCATTATAGTGCATCATAATTAACATACTGATTCATTGGGTGTGTAAATAGGGGGAGAGGGGAAAATGTAAAAAAAAAAAAAACCCTCTAATGCAGTTAAATATCACTGCACACACACACACACACACACACACACACACACACACACACACACACACACACACACACAGGAACTGTTACATTTAAAATGAAAAACTGTTGATGATGAAGAAGGAAGTGGCTGCTGTGCCTACAACAAAAAGGGTAGATATAAAAAAAAAAAAACACTGGTGATTTTTTTTAATGCACTAACCCCACACTGATCCTACTTAATTTCGTTGAAGAATGTCCAATATATCATAGTTTGATTATTGTCAATCTACTACTTTGAGTCGTGGCAGCTTTTTTAGTAAATTGCTTACTGTGCACATGCCAGCTGAATTGCTGCACTGCTTGCTGCTGTTTGTATCACCATTTTTATCAACTGTGGGTGATAAAACTTTGTTAACAAACACGTTTCATGCTTCTTTGTTTTCAGACATGTCGTGCTTTGTGAGACCACAGCTTACTGGCTTCAGCATTGATTGGACAGCCATCAAGTCTGGCTCGTCCTTCTTGGCACTGACTCTGCTCTCATTAATATGCCACTCATCACCAATTATTTGAACTGTGTTCACTATTAAAGCACTGAAAATGCTCTTCACAATTGTGGGACGGTGGTTGGAGTGTAGATTTGTGCCTATCTCCCCACCCAGCAATATAGAGTCACAGCTTAATTTTGCTCCCACTGTGTTTCAGGCCCTGATTGCAGTCTATTACTTCATGCATTTGTAACGGAGTTAAGAATGCACCATAATATTATTTAATTTCTTCTCTAATGCTGTATTTTATTTTTCAATATATGTATGTGAATTTTATCGATCTTGTAT
>JASGAU010365139.1:0-12920 GCA_030220045.1 Australoheros facetus
AGCACTTGGCGACAGTGGGAAGGAAAAACTCCCTTTTAACAGGAAGAAACCTCCAGCAGAACCAGGCTCAGGGAGGGGGGGTCATCTGCTGAGGGGGGGGGTTAAAGCTCCGTTACAGGGTTAAACTGTGTGTGCTGAAAACATTAATGAGGAAATGAGCGTGAAGTGAGCAGAGGAGCATCAAAGCCAGAACAAACAGACTCCAGAACAGTTTCTTCTCCAGAGCAATCACCACCCTGAACTCTCACCCACTGCAACTGTGCAATATTATTATAATACTGAACAATATCTATCACTCCCATATTGTGTAATATCCAGTATTCATTCACTAGTGCAATATTCATCATCTTCATTATTATATGTTTACACTTATTTACTTTTCTTACAATGTACAGATGCACCAATGTATGCATATATTTTTATACATTCTATTTTTTGTATATTTTATACATTGTTTTATTTTCTGTATATTTTTTGATTATATTAGATTAAAATATTTTTATTCTTATTTTAGAGAGTTTGATTTTCTGTTGCACGGCACTGAACAGGAGTGGCCCTCCAATCTCATTGTACATCCTGTATAATGACAATAAAGGCATTCTATTCAGAGAGGGATCATTTTAGACATTTATCCTGGATTCAGAGGACGTCTCAGCTGCTGCTGATAGCAGTCATTTTCTTACCTTACACTTCAAGCAGAGGCCGCCTTTAAACAGAGGGTGGTATTTCTCAATGTTTTCAGTTCCACAACACAGGCAGTAACCTGCCAACAAAATACATACATGAGAATTTATCCATTAAAAGAGTCACTGAATGCAACTAAAACAACTCTGAACACTCACCTTCGACGTCCAGTTTCATCTCCATGATCCCGGTTATGATCTTCTCTAAGAGACAAAAACATGATCACAGTGAGACTAACCCACAGAAATCTGTGTTCACACCTTCTGCTGATGTGACAAAGCTTGCATTAAACACATCTGCAGCCAGGTATAATTCCATAATTGTTGCCAAAAATAATCCATGTGTGACAGGATCAAAGGAAAAAGAAGCTACAACTAACCAGCTGCATTAGCAATGAAGCCATTTTTACACGCACAGCTGATTTAAAACCCGGATCAGCCTCAGGAGACGACACGAGCGGCAGCGACGAGCTCCCGGTACATCCGTAAAGCTCGTTCAGTGCGCTGTGTTTCAGGTCATGTGACTGTTTCGTACCTCTGTGTTTCTGGTCAGGCTGTCTGTAGAAGCTGGACGGCTTGTTGACCCTATTGTAAAGTTTGGTGTAGACCTTCTTGCTCGGCATCAAATCAGACGACGTGTTCTCACTGAACAGGTCGCCTTTCTTCTTATGACCCCTCCTTCCCTTCCATCCTGTCTTACTCTTCCCCTTTCCCCATCCTCCTGTCCATTCCTCCTCCTCCTGCTGCTCCTCCTCCTCCTCTTCTTCTTCTTCTTCTTCCTGCTCCTCCATCCTCCCCTGTTTCCCTGTCTTTGATCCTCCTCCTCGGGGTCCCCTCTCCTTCAGTGCTTTGGAACCGGTCTCCGCCTCTTTGTTTGCAGTTTCAGGCTTTGAGAACCTGCTGATGGAGCTGCAGGACAATCTATTCAAGCAGACCGCCACTTCTTTCACATTGAAGTTCCTGCTGTCGCCAGGAGAGGCTTCATGGGAGAGCTCCTTCATCACCTTTGGCCTGCAGTCTGCAGAGGACAAACGCATCATCATCATCATCATCATCAGGTGACAGTAAAGAAGACACAGCAGAAATAAACATGTTTCCAGCTGATACAGAAACTGCTTTGGTCTCTGTGGATAATTTCCCCCTTCATAACAGCTGGACGGGGGAGGATGTTGTTTATGGCTGGAATTAAAGCTTAAAATTTGCACTATTATTTAACATTTCCACATTTTCTTTGTTTTCCAGCCTCGGAGGATGCTGGTGGTTCAGCACTGCAGGATCTGACATCTTCAGTATCTGAAGCCATGACAGGTGCAAACAAGTTAAAGGAGACATGCAAAAGCCACTTTTTAGCTCTTAAATACATTTTGTTGTGTACTTTGAGTGTGTAGCAGTGCAGCAAATTTAAATGCATTCTGTCCCGGTGCTGCATAGATATCTTTGTATTCTTTTTGGCTCATATTTTTCAGTCTGTTCAGTTTTCTTTCCTCTTCCGTCACAGTATTTGCTGTGGAACTGTTAAACAAGGACGTGGACACTTCTGCTGCTCCTGGGAAAATTTCATATTCATAAAACTAGATGGACAGACTCCAAACCAAATATTAACCACTTCTGTCAGGAGGGTCTGCAATACAGCACTACAATCAAAGAACTGGAGAACAAGAAGGCAATTAAGACAAGTCATATATTTGAAAAAGTAGTTACCAGTCAAAAGTTTGGAGTGGGTAAGTGTGTCCAAACCTTTGGTACTGTGAATATGAGAGAGGTGCAGTGGAGCCTATCCCAGCTGACACAGGGCGAGAGGCAGAGTACACCTGTACAGGTCGCCAGCCTGTCACAGGGCTAACACAGAGAGATAGACAACCATTCACACCTATGGGTAATTAAGAGTGACCCATTAACCTAACCCCAGTAAGTGCATGTCTTTGAACTGTGGGAGGAAACCCACACAGACACAGAGAAACATGCAAACTCCACACAGAGAGAGAGGGAGGGGCAAGGTGGAATCGAACCCAGGCCTTCCAGATGGTATTCTAACTGTGAGGTAGCGGTGCTAACCTCCCATGTTGATGGGAGCAGCAGCACGGTGGCCCATTTCCACACGTCTGCAACATAATTCGACATTTACAGCCAACAAACCCGGAGGCTGCAAAAACACTCACTGGAGGCTGGTTGAAAAAGTGCGTCCAAACTTGGAAGGACGAGGAACTCGGACCCTTTAAAACGAGAGCTGTTAAAGACTCTCGGGCTGTGAATCAAATGTTCTTACCGTTATTTGGAGTTTGGGGTTTAAATCCTTCAGGGCCCGAGGGCTGAAAGCCTCCAAAAGCCCAGTCCAACATCTGCCTGAGCAGCTCATCTCGGTCCTGAGGATGTGGAGTAAACTGCTTCTTACAGCGCCGAGCCGCCTCCTGATGAGCAGGAAGGAGAGGACAAACACACCTTCACATCATTACAGAGACCGTCAGGAAACTTAAACTTTCACACCCCCTCGAGCATTTTTTCTCCTTCAGGTAGTTCGGAGAACTGAGAGGAACAAACGGACCTGCAGCGACTGGAAGACGGCCTCCTGGTAGGTGTTAAGGATGTCGAAGGAGTCGGCACAGAAGTTCTCGCTGAAGGCCGCGAACGGTTTGAGATCCTGCAAACTGACCTGGAATCAGAGAGAAGAAAAATATCCACATTGATTAGCTGCCACTTATCTGAGAAGAAAAGAAGAAGAAATGTTTCAAAGACACCGACTGAGCTCAGAGGTTCGTTTTCAGAGAGAAGTCGCAGAGTTAGAAACGACTCCGGCTTCGTTCGGCACGTCCGACTCGTTCTGCTCGACTCAAACCGTCCACATGTGCATGAACAGGACAAAGGTTTGGACTCAGCTTCTAACTCAGTGATTTTTCATTATTTAAAGTGTCTGTATTGTAGATCAATACTAAAGTCATCCAAACTATGAAGAAATACATATGGAATTATTTAGTGTGAATTATGTGGTCTGATGAGTCCACATCTGTTCCTTTATAGTCTGGATGACTTTAATTAATGTAGAAAAAAAAAAAAAAGAAAAACACTGGACGAGAAGGCGTGTCCAAACTTTAGACCGATACTGTACATATACATGAACATCGAGCTGTGGTGCGACTCACCTGAGAGGACATCTGTTGTCCGTACCACTGCACCATCCTCTTCCCTGGAAGCTGAGTTTCTCCTCTGCTCGGCATGACGATGGCCGGCCACAGGGAGAAGCCGCTCACGCAGCCCCAGACCAGCTCCCCCTTTGCACCAAAGCAACACAAATGTCATGTTAACGCAACAATCAGCTGGTCATGAATTAAAGGTGCCGTGGTGGCTGTGTGTGTGTGTGTGTGTGGCTCTGCAGTGTTGATGTTTGGCCTGCAGCAGAAACAGGAAAGAGTTTCAGTCACGCTCCGCACACGGCTGTGAAAGCTAACGGCTAACAGCTAACGGCTGACTTGTGTGAAATTTCACATTTTGTGTTCTGCTCTTCTTCCTGGCCGCTGATGTGAAATGAGCTTACAGTGCAGTTTTCCTGCTCGGACGCTGAATCCGAGCTGCGATCCTCTTCGTCGCTGCTCACGATGTAAACAGACACAGCCCGAAGGTTTCTGTGACCTGCAAACACACACAGGAAGCTGCTGCGTCATCCTCACGTTTGTATGTGAAACGACTTTGTGACACCGCACTGACACACTTCTTACTTTGTGCCCGTCTCCGTCTGCCGGCCCGACGGATTCTGGGCTCTTCTGTAACATCCACCACATCTGGTAAAAGGAGGACACATATTAGATTTATATCAGAGCAGTAAACTCGTTATTGTTGAGATGATGCTACAGAAACGTGAAGCTGACGTCTCACCGGAGGAGTTTTCCGTGTTGTCCGACTCCTCCGCGCTGCAGTATTCTCTCGCAGGAACATGCAGGTTGGGTTCGACCCCAGCTGGGTCACCGTCCTCTGAGCGCCGTCTTTCCACATCGCTATAGGTTACCTGGTTACGCAGAGGTATCTTCCTCCTGCGGATGCTGGTCGTTCTCGCCCACGTGCCCGGTTCAGGTAAATCTTTGGAGGCTTCCTTCCTCTCAGGAAGAGTCTTGAAGCTGCTCGACACCTTGGGACGAAAGCAAATACACAAAAACTCACATCAACACAAATGTACAAAAGGCTGCAGTTCCTCCACTGTCCAGCAGAGGTGCCACAGTGAATCAGTCCCCATAGACTCCATTTTCTCCTGCTTATCCGGGCTGTAGGGGTAGCAGCCTAAGCAGAGAAGCCTCCAGCTCCATCTCATCCGGGGGAACCCCAAGGCGTTCCCAGGCCAGCCGAGAGAGATAATCTCTCCAGCGTGTCCTGGTCTGTTTCTATAACTCACTGTATTTAACCTGGATAATGACCCCTGAGAGACAGAGTGGTACAATCAGCAGCAGCTGCATAGACTACTAACACATGTGAATACAGACAGCAGAAATACACTAAAGTACACCAAATGTAAATGTGATGAGCTAAAAACACAGAACCCAAAAAAATTATGAACTTCAAGCCAAAAACCCTAAAAGCAGCTCTTTAAGTTTTAGTGGAAGTGGGAGCTGAACGGCCTTTTTCCAGATTCAGTGTGAATCAGTTCATCTCCCATCCTTTAACCTTCCAATCTGAATCGTGTCATCAGCAAACTCTTAAAGAGCTTCAGGGTTTCACGCTCACCTTAGCAAACACCTGAGTCCTGAGCAGCGAGCTCGGCAGAGCCAGGAGGGTCAGAATGAGCCTGTGCAGCGTCGTGTCCGGTCTGACTCCAGCCAGCATCTGCAGACACAGACAACACCTGCTCAACACTCGCGTTTCAACAGCAACTAACGAAGAAGCCCCTCAGTGTGACGCAGGGGATTTCTCCACAGTAATTATGTAGTTTAAGAAGCTACCCGGTACCCAGGCAGGCACTTAATCCTCTCACCTTTGGCCAGAAAGCAGCCTCTCGGTTCCTTCTTGTCTGGATCAAACTGAGGTAGTCGCACTGAAGCCGACGAGCTTCTGGAGAGCCGGCGCTGCACAGACGCAGCTGAACCGCCAACTCTGACAGCACGGTACTGCATAATTCATCCTGAGGAGGGAATGTTACATCAACAATGACGTGAACGACGTGACCTCAGAACTACGAGCCAGCAAAAACCTGCTTTTCTGCTCTGAGCACTACGATCCAGCCGGGGATCGAACCGCTAACCTTCTGTTTAATACCTCCAGCAGCATATGAACAAAAAAAATCTTACACTGATATTTTGTGGATCTTTCAGCACGGTAGCGATGTTCCTCAGTCCCACGTCTCCGAGCTGCTCGGGAATGCTCTTGGCCAAACTGTGCAGCGCCGCCTTATAAAACTCCCGCGCGTCCCTCAGGAAGCCGCTCCTCTCCTCGTCCCCCAGATCCACAGCACACAGGAAGTCTTTGACTCGAGGACCCACCTTCACCTCCGCTGTGGGCAGCAGCGTCGCCTCGCTGTGGAGCAGCTTCACATTTCGCTTCCTGAGAAAGTCGTCGACGGCAGCCGGCCGCAGGACGCTCACGGCGTAGAAGTGGAGCAGCACCGACGTCTGCTGCAGCTCCACGCTGACAGCTGCTGATCCATACTGCTGCAGCTCTTGGAGCGCTCTGAGCGGCTCCAACGTGTGGACCAGGAACAGGAAATGCAGCTTGACTTTGGGATCCATCAGCCGGGTACTGATCCAGCCGGCGTCCTCGGCCTGCCTTAGAGACGTAAAATAGTCCACCAAATCCGTCCAGCAGCCGACCATCTTCTGCACCGTGTGGATGAAGAATGAACACTGTGAGGAGACAGGATGGGATGGGTTATAATGCTCCATGTTGGCAAACAGCTCCTTCAGGCTGTTGTTAATGGAGGAGTAGGTGGAGTAGTGATGGTGAACATCTTTAATCAGGTCAACCACGTGACTGAAGGAAGCGAGGAGTCCTTCCTGGCACGCTCTTCCCGCCATCCCGGAAAGGCCGCACAGAGATAACAACCCGGGGCTGAAAGGCCGGAGCTGGGCTGCAAACCCCTGGCTCGCCTCTGGGGGCGGAGCATCACAGTAAAACACAGCCAGGTTGGAGAGAGGAAGGCCAGCTTCCATGAGTACCTCCGTCAGGAGGCCTGCGTCTGACTCCGGGGCTTCGATCTCAGAGTCCACGCTCAGCTGCAGCGTGCGCAGCGGCCTCACCACGCTCACACCCAAGCTCCTGTCAAAGTAGCCAATCAGAACGATGCTCGTTCTCCGCTCCCCGCGCAACTCCACCCCGACATACAGGTACAGGCAGTACGGTGTGCCGTGGAGTGCCTTGATGATGTCGTCTGTCGGCGTCATGTCCACATCATCACAGCAGTAGCTTTTAATGAAGTCCAAAAGAGTAGCACTCTTGTCCACCGATGTATGTGTTTGCCCCGCCCCCTTTACACGCTCGGGCCGGACACACTCGTCTTTGTCTGTTACCAACTCCATCGCCAGGTCCACGAGATCGTCCTCATCATCGGAGATCAGCGAGATCACATCCTTTGGTTTTTCCCTCTTTGGTTCCTCTGAGATTTCCTCGTCCGTCGCATTGAAGATGAGTTTCTGCTGAGGGAGGAGGAACGCATCTGCAACGCCGAGAGAAAGAGCGCGTTTAAAGGCAACGTGGGAATCAGACCGGTGGCTTCAGGTAACAGATTCACCCTCACATCTCACTTTAACAAGTGACCAGCTGGCCTACAGAGCTCTGCAGTCTAATTGGCTGCAGGTCAGCCATCATTGAGCTCATGCTTTTCTATAAACATATAGAAAAGCATGAGCTCAATGATGCCTTTGACTCGTTAAAGAATGAAAATGCCTGCAATACAAATACTGCCATAAAAGTGAGATATTTTCTCCACTGTCCGTGAGTCAGGCAACATCTGAACAACCAGATCCTCACGCTGTTCTCTGCATTTTAACCCTTTAAATCTCACTTTGTTCTGGTTGTTGCTGGTTTTTGGCCAAACACGTGTCAAACTGAATCTGTGTGATACCTGTGTGAACTCACACTGAGACACACCTGAGTCAGCGGGAACCAGGTTCTGTCCTCCTCTGGCTTCCAAGGCGTTATACTCCCTGCCGTCATTTCTCTCATCGAAGAGGAGCTTGAACCACTGGAGGAAGGTCAGAGCCACCGTAGGGCTCCTCTTCATCAGCGCCTCGATGGGGATGTGCTGGACGGAGCAACAAAAGATCTTTATGAGCACCAACACATCCAGCAGAGTCTTCCTGTTATTGCTAACCCACGCGTGCACTGAGAACACGTCGACCTGGGTTATTAGCTGGACCTGAAGCTGCAGCAACACTCACCCTGATCACGCCGGCCCTTTTGAAAGCAGCTTGCAGCAGGGTGAAGTTATGCAGAGAGTGCATGATGGTATCGCACTGGAACTGGACCCCGGAGAGGTCCAAAGAACCGGGAAAGAGCAAGTCCATCAGCTGGCAGTAAGCCGCACCTGGATACACGCAGGTACATCCAAACCTTATTACACGTCACACACAGACTCATTTGCATTATTAACACAGCAGCTTCATCGTTACACACATCGTTACACTTGTTGATTTTAACCATGGCCAGAGTTTCTATTAATGAGGTCAGAGCAGGTACAGGTAGCCCCTCCCCCCAATGACCTGCCTTCTGTAAATCTCGTCTATTTGTGTGTGTGTGTGTCCTGGCATTGTCGTGTTGTGTGGACAATAATAGAAAAGAATGAATAAATAAAAGAAAAACACTAACAAGAGGAGCCTGTGGAGCATCTATAGAGCCCTTCTTATAAAAGTAGCGCACATATCCCAATATGTAAAACACAGTGAAGTGTATGTGATACAAACACACAAACAGATGGGTGGGATTACATCAGGGAGGGGCTCTGAGCCCCTTCTTGTCTGCAGAGGTGACGGTTGACAGATGAGCAGGTGGAGGAGAGGTGGAGGTATGCTCCGAAGAGAAGAGGACTGATAGTCAGTAGAAGAAAGACAGAATACACGAGAGGCAGGCAGGTGGAAACGGATGGTTGGACATGTGCAGAGGAGGGAGGGTGGATATACTGATGGAGCTGCAGGCAGGAGGAGGAGAGCAAGACCTCAGAGGAGGTTCATGGATGCAGTGCAGGAGGTCATGCAGAGGGTTGGTGTGACAGAGGAGGATGCTGGGATAGGGAGAGATGGAGGCAGATGATCTGCTGTGGCGCCCCCTAAAGGCTTGAGAGGACCGAGCGTTCCATGTGAGAAGCAGGTTACAACAATCGAGATGGGAGAAAACCATCCATCCATGGTGAGCCTGAGAACTTCAGATCCGTCAGGAGGACGCAGGACACTGAAGGACATCCAAGCAGTCACTGAGGTACGAGAGGCTGTGGAGGCCGCTGGCACGGCAGGAGCACCTACCTGTGCATACCTGCTCCACCCTGGTGAAGCTCGTCTGTAAGGTTTCATTGAGCCAAGCCAGCAGCTCGTAGCGGTTATACGAACACGTCCTGCTCAGAGTCACATGCACAGCCATCTCTGCAGGGCACCTGCACACACACCACAACAACATGTTTTTAATGTCACACAGCGTGAGTGTGTGTGTGTGTATGTAAAGTAAGTAATCTGCTTACTCCGGAAGTTTCACGTCCACTTTTAAGCCTCCGCTTCCTCCTACAGACTCGGATCATAACGCGTTGGTTCTTAAAAGTTTCGCCGGTTCATTAAAACCGACACCAGCAGTGGCACGAGCACGGGCACGAGCACAAGCACCGGCACCTCGGCGGTGGAAACGTTGTAAGAGACGAAAATAAGGTTCGTTCACTCTCTGCGGTCCTTTGCCTGCACTTTGTTCAGCGGCGACTTTTCCGCAAAACCGATGCATTTAATGTCCCGTCGAAGCGTCGTTTATCTCAAATTTAATATATCATTAAAATCATTTTGCTGTTAAGAGACTGTAAAGCGTGCTTTAATTAAGCTCACGTCCATTCTTTAGTCAACAAGTATTTTCTACACCTCATAGGTGGAGATTTAGAAGTGAAATTAACCAGCCATCCAATTTCAGTGTGTTCAGGGGTCCACGGCCTGTCGCAAAAAAGTCAATGTGATATTTTCTTAGTAGTTTAAAATTTAAATTGATTTCTTTTTTTACTTTTTCAGTTTGGTTCAGACCAGTTGTGAGTAACTGCTGGCTGCGCTTTCCACTTCACATTTCCGACGTCTTTTTTGCTTTCCCCGCGTTGCTACTGGGACACGGAAGTCAATACCAGTTCTTCCTTCCGATTTCCGAGGTACATGGAACGCAACAGAAAAACAATCGATGGGTTGCTTCCGGAAACTAACACGTGCAGCCGTCTCAGGGTGAAAACCCTCTGATCTCAGATCAGCTGAAGGTCTGAAGGAGCGCGCGTGTGTGTGTGTACGCTCACAGCGCACACACATAAAGATCACAGACTTGCTCTGAATCAAAAAAAGACACACATTTGTTTTATATTAACAGCCGCGCGGCGACCCCCCCCCGGGAAAGCCTGTCCCCGACCGCAGAGTACAACCGGGGACAGGTTAACCCCGTCCATTGAGCGGTCTGAGTTTCCACAGGTCACGGAGGCCGGCGGCCTTAGTTTAAAGCCCGGACACTCACCTGGCTGACTTCATCAAGGTGTCACACTCTGATATTTCAGTGACGCTTCAACGAAGCGCACTGCTCCGGTTTTCCAGGAAGAAGTCTGCGTTTCAGATGAAGCATCAGCGGGTCCGTCTAACTGCTGAAACTCGGCGTACTCAGCGTCTCCTCTGGGCCCCCTCGAGGGTTGCAGGCCCAAACCCGCCCTCTGACCCCTGCCCTCTGGGAAAAAGCGGGTGGAGGTCGAAGTCGCTCCTCAAACAGGCGCGGTCGGAAAATAACTGAATAACCGCAGCCTGAGCTGTGTGCGCCACCGCAGTGTTAGTGGAACAGGCGGACCGGCTGCCGCTAACAATCCGCTAACTGCCGCAAACTGCTGCTAACAATCCGCTAACTCTGCCGCAAACTACCGCGAACAATCCGCTAACTCTGCCGTAAACTGCTGCTAACAATCCGCTAACTCTGTCGCAAACTGCCGTTAACAATCCGCTAACTCTGCCGCAAACTACCGCGAACAATCCGCTAACTCTGCCGCAAACTACCGCGAACAATCCGCTAACTCTGCCGTAAACTGCTGCTAACAATCCGCTAACTCTGCCGCAAACTACCGCTAACACACACGCGCCTTATTTGGTTCGGAATATATCCAACATCGTGAAGATAAAAAGCATTACAAAATTACCGTCACAGTGTTTCAGCAACAGCTGTTTTACGTGCAGTCTGTGCACACGCAGCAAGCGCAAAAAGGCGGAGCCGTTACCGAGACGGCGAGCTCGGATGGAGCGAAAGGAAACGTTTTCTCCTGTAACCACCGTTAAAACCTTTACTTTGAAACAGCTGGAGGTCCTTCATCAACCACCTGATCAGGAAGTGAAGAAAAGAGAAACTTTGCAGCTGCTCCATCCACCCTGTTTGTTTCACACAGAGAAAAAAAACTGCAGTATATAAGTGAAAATATGCAGATGAACTGTTAATACGGGGAATTTCTAATCAGATCACTCGATTAGTCAATGGAATAATCGATAGTTGCAACCCTATTTGGCTGTACTGCTTTCACTATACTGTATGAATAATCTCCATCTCCTGTAACATTTGGTTGGTGAGGATCTGCCAGAGTCTGGCTGGCTCACAGGTTCTCACACACTTTGCAGTTGTATTTTATGTTAAAATATTAATAGTATTCATTTTGAAAGAAGAATTCTTATTTTTTATACCAGTTTTAACTTTGTTCTACTTTACATTAAAAAGAATTCATGCAAATCAACCTGTTTGTGGTATATTTTATTCACTAACCCAATGAGAATCAATAATGGAATCGGAATCACTACATTCTTATCAGTTCCCGTCCCTACTTAAGAGAGAGAGTGTGTGTGTGTGTATGGGGGGGGGGGTATTGGGGTAGTAGCTGCGGTCCTGATGGGAGACATATCGAAAGCATTCTGCAGATTTTGCAAGTGTTTGGGTGTGCGCTGGGTCAACTTGGGTGGGAGCGATAAACAGGAAATGGGGGCTTGGAAGAGACAAACTTCCTACCGCTCATCTCGTGCTTTATTACAGGGCGCTGGGAGATAATCAAGGAGTTTCACTCGGAAAGAAAGTCAAGTCCAAATAAGCAACTTCACGTTCAAAAATAAGCCCAAAAAAACGCGACTCACGAGATTTCGAAGCAACTTTAGAAAAAAACAAGCCCAAAGTCGCTTATAATAAGCGGACTTGGCAACACTGCTTTGTAGGCAGGCAGACGTCAGAGGTCACGTTAACAGGCTATTAAAATCTGGCTTCCATCTGCAGACTCCAGGATCACAAACTTAGAAACTCTGGTTCTGACCAGGGTGCTGTGTACTGTCAGCATGGAGAAAACACCACATTTAAATCCTAAATGTGACTGCTTCTTTTATTTATATATACACACTCAGAGTATTTTATGTAACATGCCTCATTCACTAACTTCTACAGCTCAGTGCTTTCTGTGTAACAGTCACACTCCAGTTTCTTGCCCAAGGATACTTTGGCACACAAACTGGAGCAGCCAGGAATCAAACCCCCAACCTTCCAATTAGTAGATGACCTGCTCTACCCCCTGAGCTAGTCACCCTGACATTTAACCTCTGACCTCTTCACAGCTGCCTTTCTTTCATGTGGACCCCAGATGTGTGTTATCTTTAAAGGTGTAGGAGAGAGAGGATGGTTAGTGGGAGCTGTCTGTAGGTTCTCAGTCATCCAGCTCGTGGTCGTCTCTGAGCTGGACTTATTTAATAAACTAAAATTCCACAACAGTGGCTGAACCAACAAGAACACTGCTGAGCGGGGGCCGACGCTCAGGTGTTTGGATTCGTAACATGGGGTCGGGTCGGGGTTCAAAGTGTTGTTATATTAAAGTCAGTGAACAAGCGTGTGAAGTGTGGTGGGTGTAGCTTGAACAGGATTCATTTATGGTGGGAAACTGGGTCACATCATTCTGGACCAGATGCTGCTGAGGCTGTGGATGAGTTTTCTTCAAAACTCCAGGATCACCCCAACAGAGCACTTTGCTCTCAGACTGCTGGCTTACTTGTGGTTCCTCGGATACTTAAGAGTAGAATGGGAGGCAGAGCCTTCAGCTTTCAG
>JASGAU010365143.1:0-15842 GCA_030220045.1 Australoheros facetus
TTGCGTGGGTTTCCTCCGGGTACTCCGGTTTCCTCCCACATTCCAAAGACATGCACTTACTGGGGTTAGGTTAATTGGCTACTCTAAATTGCCTATAGGTGTCAATGAGAGCGTGAATGTGAGTGTGAAAGGTTGTCTGTCTCTCTGTGTTAGCCCTGTGACAGGATGGCGACCTGCTCAGGGTATACCCTGCCTCTCGCCCTATGACAGCTGGGATAGGCTCCAGTTTTTAATTATTAAAAAAACATGATATAATTTATTAACATAGATCAATGGCATAAATGACAAATGCAGTAATGGAATTGTTTATTAATTACATTTCCTAATCAAACAATTTGCATTCCTTAACTTTTTAAACTGAATTCTCAGAATAAAGTTTCAACTCTCACTACCAATGCTACCATTGTTGTAATTGTCGCTTGCACATGTTTCTTATTTCTAACATCATCATTCTCCATGAAGTCCATTGCATGTTCTTCTTCTTTGAGTGTGGAGCCTCTTCTATGCGAGTGCCATATCACTCTGGCTTTAGGCACTGTATCACCCAGCCAATCAGTGGTGCTAAGCTGAGCTTAAATTTAAGGGGAGCTGCCTCTGCAGAGGATGTGCTCACTTAAAATGTGCATGGTGGAAAAAGTATTTTCAGTGGAAAACCCCAAACATGTTTTACCGTGGTGTCAAATCTCCCTGCCCACATTCATATCACTGCGTGGCTTCAGCGGTGTTCATGTTTTATCATGTGCCAAACACAACAACAAAGGCACAGATTTAAAATTCAACTTCAGCTGCTGCAACTGAGCCATGTAAGTCAGTGATATATGTTTAACTATGACTGTCATTCTCTCAACATGCAGCCCTCATTTCTTACAACACAGACAAGAAACCTGAGAGTGAGACTCAAATAGTGCAGCAATATCTAATGCCACACTATATGTGAGTGAGTTTCACGTCCAACCAAATTTGATCCCTTTTAGATTTTAGTAGAAAATTTAAGGGTTATAAAAGCTGCATGAATGTAAGGACAGCCAAGTGGCATTCAGTGGGGAGTTAGCAAAATGTCACCAGGCACTTATTGTGATTGTGTCCATTCTAAATATAGCTTGCTGCTGTCTGTTCTACATTTTAAACTGTTTCATGCTGCTGTACTGCTCTCTATTTTTACACCAGTATCAATAGAGGGGGCAGCGTGTGATTTTAAAATAGAGTAATATTATCTGTGCCACTGGGGAGAGGGTTTCAAGCATGGCACATATAAAGCAACATGGTCTAGTTTCCTATCCAGGGTTAAATAAAACCAGTTGATATATATGCATATTTCCAGATGCAAAATGGCCTTTGAGGAGCCTGCTGTTTGCCTGATTTTATGCTAAATTGTTGTTTCTGGACACAATTTGTAGCTGGCAGAAGTGGTACTTTCATATATGATCATATCTTTGTGAGGACATTTTGAGTAGCAGCTAAGGATTCTTATGGGGAAAATCACAGGTAGCGTGTCATTCATCTTGAATGAAATCAAAAGCATACAAAATGCAAAACTGCTAAAACCAGTCCAGTGAGTTGGATGGCACACACAAAGAGCCAGCCAAGAAAAATGACTGTGAGCCAGCTGAGCATAGGAAAAATGCTCAAGAACGTTTTGAGTTATGAGTGAGGTAAAATGGCAGGACAGAATAGATTGCCAAGGGAAGCCTCCAAGAGGGCAGTTCAGTCAGACTACTCATGTTTTTTCCCCCCACATTGCCAGTCATTTGCCTGCCAAAACAGTATATGCAAAAAAGAAAAACTCACTCTTACTGCAAGAAGCACAGAGTCAGGTCCCTGTGATGTCATTTTCATGTATCACCTGAGTCAAATGCATAGGGACTCATGTTATCCCAAAGTACTGTTTAAGTGTCATGGGATAATCCCATGGTTGATCTTAAAATTGAAATGTCCTGAAGGTGAGGGCAAGCAGATTGGAACACTAAAATTCAGAGTTAGTTAAAGAGCTTTTAAAAAGCGTATCACAAGAATTATTATACACTGTGTGGCTTGTGTTAAGAATTTAAGAGAAACACCTTATGTAACCAGCAACCACAGGTCTCTGAAGGTCTTACCACAATTTGCTGCAGCTGGACCTAAACTCATTTCGTCTGCCCACATGAGATATTTAATGTATGCACAGTGCACATGTTTGTATGTGGTTTATGTTCAGAGATGATCATATATGTTCATATAATTGCCAGTGCTGTTGAAATTCTCTGCTTTTTTTGTTTTGTTTTGTTTATTTTCTCATTAACATTTGCTCCATCATTATTTTTCAGGGCCTAATATGACCTCAAATAACATCCAAGTCTACAGAAGGCAGCTTTTGGCTGCTGTTTAGGATATTTTGTAAATCATGCCCTGTACAACTAATTCTATATATGGGTATAATGATTAAACTATCTAGATGAGTTTTTAAAAAAGCATAAAACTAATAATTTTTTTTGGGGGGGGGGGGTCCAGTAAGTCTTGAGAGTTCAAACTATATGCATGCACTTGCCACTTCATTAGTTTCACTTTATTACCAGGCTGGACACCCTTTTTTTCCTTCAGAACTGCCTTAATTTTTCATGGCATAGATTTAACAAGGTGCTGGAAACATTCCTCAGAGATTTTGGTCCAGGTTGACATGATAACATCAAACAGTTGCTGGAGTGGGACCCGGAGTTGTCTTCTGCTGCTGGGGACCATCTGCTTCAAGGTTCAACATGTTGTTGATTCAGAGATGCTCTTCTTGCCAGGATTAGTGTAGACTAGGGTGGTGTGTTTTCTCTCTTTGCTTTACAGGTGGAGGTATGGGCATCCGGGGTTGCCGCCCATGGGTGGAGTTGACGTTTCCCAGGCTAATTGTGCACACTTGCAGTCCATTATCATCCTGTGTATTTAAGGGCCGGCAGTAGCTGTGTTTCTCCACCAGATCGTCCTGTCCACTACTTTGGTAAATCAGCTTCCTAGTTTGTTAATTCTGTACTTCATGTGTTGGTTAACAGACACTGACACTCTTTTATCTGTTTCTTAGTTGTTTGCCTGGTGTTACTGTCAGCTATGTCATGTCAATACAGGAGCTGCTGCTGGATTTTCATTAAGCAACCATTCAAGCCTGGGAAAACTGTGTGGATTTCAGTGTTTTTCTGCAACCCGTCTACCTGCCCACTTTCCGCCATCAAGACACGGCCCCATACTCAACTCAGCCACCCTGCCAACACACCCTTCTTCAGTTATTCTCTGACATCTCTCATGTGAGAACGCTCCTGAATCACATTATAAGCTTTTGCATTTGCTTCCTCCCTACTAGTCATCACTGAAACCTCCTCTCTTTTTTTAGACCTTACCGCACCACCGCCTGAGTCTCTCGCTGCCTATTGCCATTGAATCAATTTATAGTAGCAAGTTTCTTTTGCACAAATAAACCTTTCACGCTTCATACCAGCTGTTTGAATTTGCTTTCTGGGTTCAGCCATAAGCAAATCTTAACACTTCTGCATACCTTGGTTTTTAACTTGCATTATATTGCCAAAAGTATTCACTCACCCATCCAAATTATCTAATTCAGGTGTTCCAATGACTTCCATGGCCACATGGGAATAAAACCAAGCACCTAGGCATGCAGACTGCTTCTACAAACATTTGAGAAAGAATGGGTCGCTCTTAGGAGGTCGGTGAATTCCAGCGTGGTATCGTGATACTTGTGCAACAAGTCCAGTCTTGAAATTTCCTTGTTACTAAATAGTCCACAGTCAACTGTTAGTGGTATTATAACAAAGTGGAAGCAACTGGGAATGACAGTGAGTCAGCCACAAAGTGGTAGGCCATGTAAAATCACAGAGTGGGGTCATCGGATGCTGAGGCGCATAGTACAATATGCAGAGGTCAGCAACTTTCTGCAGTCAATCGCAACAAATCTCCAAACTTCATGTGGCCTTCAGATTAACTCAAGAACAGTGCGTAGAGGGCGCCTGGGTGGCTTATTGGTGAAGCCGGCGACCACATACATATGCCGCGATGCGGTGCGGGTTTGTGTCCCAGCCAGCCGCCAGTTTGCCTACATTTCTTCCCCTGTATCTTTCCCCCATTTCCTGTCTCTCTCTACTGTCAATAAAAGCCGTTGTGGCCAAAAATGCAAAAGAAAAGAGAACAGTGCGTAGAGAGCTTCATTGAATGGGTTTCCATGGCCAAGCAGCTACATCCAAACCTTACATCACCAAGCATAATGCAAAGCATCAGATGCAGCTGTGTGGAGATGTGTTCTCTGGAGTCATGAATCACACTTCTCTGTCTGGCAATCTGATGGATGAGTCTGGGTTGGCAGTTGCCAGGAGAATGGTTCTTGTCTGACTGCATTGTGCCAAGTGTAAAGTTTGGTGTAGGAGGGCTCATGGGGTGGGGCTGTCTTTCAGGAGCTGGGCTCGGCCCCTTTGTTCCAGTTAAAGGAACTCTTAATGCTTCAGCATACCAAGATATTTTAGGCAATTTCATCCCCTCAACTTTGTGGGAACAGTTTGGGAATGGCCCCTTCCTGTTCCAACATGACTGTGCACCAGTATACAAATAAAGGTCCAAAAAGGCATGGATGAGCCAGTTTGGTGTGGAAGAACTTGACTGGCCTGGGCAGGTTCCTGACCTCAACTCGACAGAACACCTTTGGGGTGAATTAAAGTGGAGACTGTGAGCCAGGCCTTCTCATCCAACATCACTGTCTGATATCACAAATGCGCTTCTGGAAAAATGGTCAAAAATTCCCATAAACACACTCTAAACCTTGTGGAAAGCCTTCCCAGAAAAGTTGAAGCTGTCATAGCTGCAAAGGGTGGGGCAGCATCATATTAAACCCTATGGATTAAGAATGGGATGTCTCTCAAGTTCATGAAGGTAGATGATCAAATACTTTTGGCAATATAGTTTTTTGAGTTACTGCTGCCTTCCTATCAGATTGATGCAAGTTGGCCATTCTCCTCTAACCTCTGACGTCACATCACTGAGGCATCTTCTCCCAGAGAGCTGCTGCTCACTGGATATTTTCTCTTTTTAGGGCCAGTCTCTGCAAAACCCTAGAGACGGTTGTGCAGGAAAACCCCAGCAGTTTCTGAAATACTCAGACCAGTCTGTCTGGCGCCAACAACCATGCTGCACACAAAGACTTAAATCATCTTTCTCTCTTTCTAAAAAGAAAGGAACTATACAAAATAGACAACTTATATGTATGCGGTAGACCATATAGAGGCAGTTGCAGTGAATGAGGTATGTTTGTGCAATGGTACGACAGTGGGTTATTGTAAACAGTTTTGTGTAAAGTGTCTGAGGTGTGAAGTGTCATGCATATAGTTCAATTTGCAGTCCAAAATAAAAAGCAGGAGCACTGTGTGTATGTGTGTAACAGTCCTGATGTCAGAGGTGGCAATTCACAAGTCGAAAGGTCTGTGAAAAAAAGCTGTTCTTCATTCTGGTGGTTCTTAATTTCACACTCCAATACCATTGCCCTGATGGCAGGAGTGTAAAGAGGCCATGTTGTGGGTGTGTTGAATCTTTTATAATGTTCCGTGCTCTTCTGATGACCCTGGTGTGGTAAATGTCCTCCAGTGATGGTAAGGCAACTCCTTAGATGGTTCTGGCAGTCTTCACCAGCCTCTGGAGAGCCTTTCTGTCCTGTGTAGAGCAGTTCCCAAACCACACTGTGAGGCCATTGGTGAGAACACTCGATGGTGCCCCTATGAAAGCTGTTAAGAATTTCAGCCTCTCCACCACTTCTCACCCTATGTGGAGTGGTTTGTATTGCACCCTCCTCCTCCTTGCATCAACAATCATTTCCTTAGTCTTGCTGGTATTTAAGGAAAGATTGTTGTTCTGGCACCATGCCACCAGCTCTGCCACCTCTCTCCTACAGCCCTCCATAAAATACCACCAAGATCCCACTCTATATCTAAAAATTATGAATGCATCTGTGTGTTTTTATTGTAAAATCTAGAGAAAATACACAAGTATAAATACATAAACTAAAACCCTTAATCAGAATCACAGTGAACACTCCTCAGTTGACTAAGAAAGTATGGGAAAGGGTGGAAAGCTTTGAGTGCAAGAACTATACATTTTGTCACGTGAACTTTTTAAAAATGTAAATTACCACATGGCCTATAATCCCTTTAATTAAAGCCTTCATGCCTTTGCTCAACTACAGCTGGCAATTATGGAGGAATACATCCACAAATCAAATGTCATCATTCTGGACTCAAAGGGGAAGTTAAAGCAAAGCTTTGTTTAAGAGAGGTGGAGTTATTCACATGGTTAGATTTGACAGCTGCCCTTATTAGACACAGTAGCAGCACTCTGCAGCACAGCCTGAAGCATGAAAGCAGTGAAACAGTTCTGTAGGCTTCACTCAGCACATTTCATTGCTCATTTTGCAAGGAAGATATTTTAGTCAGTGACATTTTGATTGTCAGCATTTGGCAAGTGGTGTGCTGATAATTCACATTGGAAAGCTGACTAATTGGGTACCACGTCCAAAAGACTCTCTGTCACTGGAGGCTGGCCAGAGTTAAGATGATTTCATGCAACTGAAGAGATAATTCACTTGCAAATTTCCCTCGGCAAAGCACGAGATATGCACGTGAGCTCTCTGGCCTCGATAGTGTTCCTAGTCTTAGTGCAGATCTTCATTTTCTCTCACATTCTCGGTTTTAGTTCAAATTTCTTATTATTTCAACATTTGCTATGAATTGGTGCAACAATGATACCAACTGGTATCTTCATTATAGACATGAAGTCTGTTGAACACAGACAGCACTGTTGCCCCAGACAGTTTAAGCTCAATTGACATAATGTAAATCTATGCAAATAAAGAGGAATCTCATGCGGCTTAACTTTCCTGTCTGCAAAAGCTGTGGAAACACACAAGTCTGACTGACCTCTGCTCTAGGGCAAATTCACCACTCATCTGAGTGACTTCTTCAGTAGTAAGAACAAGTTTTCATGGGTAAAAACTTGATTTTGTTGAAGCGCTTCATGATCTGCTGATAGAAAAAGACCCCAAAGCTGCCTGCCATTTTAAGTTTTAAACAATATCATCTGTTTACTTTAACCCCATAAGCACAGTTAATTGGCAATCTCATAAAGTTGTTGTGATAATGGACACTTTTAGTCATACAGACTACATGGAACAGCATTAGCATTCATTTGAAGTAATGTTTCTGGCCACCTAAATAATGTGAGTGCATGCTTTCTTTTTATTTTATTTTTGGCCTCTACCAACTCTTAGGAAATATATGGGCGCTTAGCTGGTACATGTGTGCTGATTTCCACTGACTGATTGCTGACTATATTTATTTGGTGCTTGGCAGTTTTGCAAATTGGATTTAATGAAGTTCTCCTGTAAGAATAAGGCCTGTGAAAAACAAAACAGAGAACTGAAAGATGCAACATGTTCTGTAGAGCTGGATGATTACTGCTCTAAAGTTGTATAAAAAATAATTTTATTTCTTCTTACATCCACGATTTACAAAATTTTGTTTCTCTTCAAATAGCTTTAGATAATTCCTTATGCGTTGGTACATTAATGGTTAAAATGATGGATGATTTAATAAAAATTGCATAACTTTACGCGTGGAAAATATCCTGTGGCACAACCTAAGACAAAACATGGGAGTGATGGAGAGGACTCTGTGTAAAATTCTGACAAGCTCTCAGGGGCCATTACAAACCACTTACCATATTTATACTATGAAATATTCAAGCAGCACTTTTCCCAGCAAGCACATAACCATTCTTGAAAGTCAAATGAAACCAAACTAAATGCAACATGTGAACATTTGGTTGCTTTGCTGCCTAAGATTGCAGCCTGGAAGAGATGCTTTTCCCCTGAGAACTCTGGTAAAGTGGAGCCAAAGGATGTGCCGATAAATCCAATTTTTATATTTATTAAATATCTGCCAGGATAACAATCTAAACGAGTTATATTTCAAATCAAAAATGAGCTAAAAACAGAATTTAGTTGAGGATGCTATAAAGTATTATAGTTCTTTGATAGCCACTCTCCATATTTGCTGGATTTTGTTTGGAGAAGCCTCTCTGGTTGTCGCTTCCTGCCAATACTGGAAAGGATAGAGATGGAAGAATTGTTTTATTCTCTGTATAAAAAGTGTCCTGGTTTTCTACCCTCATCCTGTTATTATAATGGTGCAAGTCTGAAAGCTTCCTTCCTGTATAGGAAATGATATGCTAATGGCCTGCTCTTCGCTCTTCTCCAGTCCTGTATCACAGCTGTCTGATGAGAGCATCAGCCTATAAGTGGCTGCTAATGATGGATGCTTTCAGTTTTATCAGCTGCAAGCAACTGGCATCAGTAGTCCTGGTGAATTTATCCCTTTGCTTTGGACTGAAATGATCCATCTGTCTTTGTCTTCAGACATCCAAATAAAGAGCTCTGTTAGGCATCTTTTCATGATTTGCATTTTTGCTGTTCCCATAGAACATGTATTTAAAGCCGATGAATTCACAGTTTTTAGCTAATTGAATAGATGAGCTTCATTGGTTGAAACTATATCTCAACAACTGTTAATGTTGATCCAAATGCTGTCATTGTGTAGGACAGTGCTGTGTTCTTTAGCATAGTTGACATTAGCTGTATTATCAGTAGATTCACTGAATATAACTGTGTCAAAAAAGGCTCAGTTTAGGGTGACAGAGAACTGGTACCCAACAGTTCCTCTCACGTTTGTTTTTATGGTTATCAACTTTATAGTTTTAATTCTCCTTTTTTGCTTTCAGCAACTCAGTAATCAGCGAGCAATAAGGCTTGAATACGACTGACAATTCACTTTGCTTTCATTGCCCAGCACCAAAATAATTTTGTATAACAGCTAAAGAGCTGGATAGTTCTCTCATGAGCTTGGTGTAAACCCAATGAATTCTAAAAGGAGGTTGAACACTGGAATTATGCAAGAGAATGATTTGCCTGAACATGTAAATAGGCAGTCAGCACAGTAATATTCTCTTTCTTAGTGAGGTAAAGACAATTGGTGCAACATGACTTCTTCACAGCAGCAACTGTAACTAATAAGCTACAAGGAACAATGTAAACCAGTAAGATGGGATAAAGGAAAACATCTGATCCCAACCTATGTCCACAAACAGATGCAACATGTTGGGAAAGTCCACACAGATGCTCCCAACATATTACTTATGAAAATATAACATCTCACATACTCAAGCTCAATAGACTTTGACTGGCTCTGTTAAATCCAGATGTCTTATTCACTTACACTCACTGGCCACTCTATTGGTTACACCTTGCTGATAACTGCTTGGACTCCCTTTCAGCTTCAGAACTGTCTTAATTCTTAATAGCACAAATTTAACAAAGTGCTGGAATCTGGTCCATATGGATGATAGCATCTCGCACTTGCTGCAGATTTGCTGGCTGCACTTCAGTGATGCAAATCTCCTGTTCCACCACATCCCAGAAGGGCTCTATTGGATTGAGATCTGGTCACTATGGAAGTACTATTGTTGAGCACAGTGAACTCATCTTGTCCTCTGAACTCTGGCAATAACTGCTTTTAACTGCAAGTTTGGTCCCACTGCTGCTAGTGTGTCCAAACTTTTGACTGGTACCGTATATGCTATAACACAAAACCATGGCCAAATATTTGAACTTTAATTTAACATGTTCTTTTCTCTGATGTGCTCACCTCAGTTTAGTTTTATCCCCTTTTATTCAGACTGGGAAATGTCATGAAATTGTAAATAAAATAAATATATAAAAGGAATGTTTTCTAGTGTCATTTGTTGTGGGGATAGTTTTCACCACATTTCTTTATCACAGCCCTGAAAGAAGGAAATGTAGAATTATCACACAAACATAAAGTCAGTGTAAGTTAAGTCTGTAAGAAGATTTATTTGCATAAGCACATACAGATATGAAGCCGCTTCCTGTGAAACAGCCTTTGATGCGAGGACCTTGTTGAGGTTATAGTACATAACTAACTCAGTAATATTCCAGAAGTCCTTATTCTTCCAATTTCCAAGAGAAAAATTAAATATATTAATAAATTAATCAATATTTTGTATTACCCTAAATATCTGCTGTACCTCTTGTTTTAGCTTGTTGGACATTAAAACACTGGGTAATGTGAACATGCATGATTAAAAAAAAAAAAAGTAGTTTCATTAAGTCCTTAAAAGTGTCCTTTCCTTAGATGTTGATGCTGCATCATTAACTACACAAACATTTAGCACTAAGCATCATGTGTGAAAGAGTAAAACAGGCCCTTCAGTCTGTCATTTTGATTAGGTTAAAGCTGAGTTTGCTTAGCTATCACATCATGTGTGAATAACCTCTTCACATATAAGCTGCACAGAGACACATTTACTCAAGCTTTAGTCCATACAGTGAATAAATTAAATGTCCACTCTCAAATTTCTATCCTTTTAATATGTTGCACATATTAAAAGAAACACAAGCAGGATACATCAGTTATGACTCTGACTTACTTTCACTTTCATGCTTTTAAAGAGGATAATCTGACCTAATCAGTTTTATTTTATTAGCAATTTACAATTTAACAGACAATTAAGGGCAGTATTCGATGATAAAAATTAATTTAATAATCCCTGAAGATTTGTAAGCCAATAAATTACAAAATAAAGTGATTTCCCTTTTTTGGTTTGGTATTCATTTTTTCTGAGTTCTTTACCTATCCTTCATTATCTCCTTTCTTAATTCCATATTCTATGGGGCCAAAAAAATTCTTCTCACCATTGCAAGAGCTCTGCATGAATTTCATAAATGCAGCTCCTGCATGAGCTGTGCTGGATTTCACACAGATGTGTTGTAATGACAAGAGCCATTGCAGCTGACAGCCCAGGATATTCTAACTTTATTATTGATGTGGTTTGTTAAAATCACTGTGGGAACAAAATAACTTAATGCCTTCAACTGTGAACAGTTTCTGACCCTTAATTAATGTGTTTTTTGTTTCAAAGTTATGTGCTTGTGTTTTTTAAATTGTTTTATGAAGGTCATACAGTACGGCCTCATTATTACTTAATTTTAATAAGCTAATGCCACAATTGCTAACACATCTTATAAAGATAAATGGAGATATTTAAATACAATATTAAGCATGTTTTCCATTATAATAAAAGCCTATTACTGTTATATTTTTAGAGTGACAGCCACAGTCAATGCACCATTAAGCAAAAGTTAGTGATGATTACTACATATAAATACCAATATAAATGCCAAGCACACAAATATTTTAATATTTGTGTTTTTGGAGCTTCTAGTCTCAGAATAATCTTACTGACATAAGTTAAGAAAAAGGAAATTATATCAGAGATGATATGAAAGGTTTTTGTGATCTGGTTTTAGAGCTACAGTTGTGTACAACAATAATGTTTGTCAAAAACCGAAAAACAACAAACAAATAAATTACAACAACCCCAAACCCAGAAGCAACTGACTCAAAACATTTTACAGTAAAGGAGGACTCTAAATTATATTGAGCTAAGAATGATTTAGTCCTGTGTGATTTATATCAAGTAGCATTTCCCTGAACAAAGCTAACATGTACACAAGAAACCAGGTTACAGGAGAAATCAGATTAAAGCAGGAAATTGTGGCACACGGGGGAGAAAGTAAAGCTGATAAGATGAAATCCAACACACACGCACACAGACGTGTTTCCAACATTTGAGAGGACAGTACACTGAATTTAATTTTTTTTGGTGACTCAATCTAACCACAATTAACTGCTACTTATCTCACTGTAACATAACATTGACCATACCAATAATCATTAATCTATGCCTGAAATTTAGTCTTATACCTTGAGGGGACTTGTGTTTTGTCCCTATAAGGATGTAAAGTCTGCATGGACAGATGTATGATCCCAAAACAATAGTAATGCAAGTGCATGCACAAATACACACACGTGTCTTTCTTAACTATCGCCACAAACTTAAATCTTAGACATAAAACCAACTATTAACCCTTCATCAGCACTTTAAAGGTTACTAAGTGCAGTGTCCTCATAAGTGTCCTCATTCCCAAGATTTAAAACTCAAACTGGTCCCCACAAACATAACTATACAAGTACACATCCAACCTCACACACACAGAGGGCATGTGTTACACTCTCTCACTCTGTCTCTGCACACAGCCAATTATCTGAGGGTCTTTTTCTATTCAACCAATCAGTGTCCAGCAGCAGTGTCTGCTCTGCCTTTTCTGGCTCCAGGAAGCAAAATAAAGTAGTTCACGGTGGAAGAAAACATGAAATTTAGTTCCACCTTGTGGTTGTTTTGAATATCATCACAACAGAGAGCATTAAATGCTCTTTTTTCTTTGAGAAAGAGCGTGGATATTTATTACACTATTTGACAGAGAATTAGCTTTTTCAAGTTGTTAATAGTTTTTAACAATGCAATAATGGTGCAGATCATTTAACAAAAATCTATAGTTGGCTGTTTAAAGTTGTGAAATGTGGAGCCACAAGTAGCTTTCTTCTCAAGTGATGTAATAGAATTAAGCTCACGTGACACAAAATGGAAAAAGGGGTTACTTCAATCTCAGATTTGTAAATGACACATAATGCATCTCCATCCCATCAATGATTACGTGCCCTTGGGGGAAGTGATGTTTTGTTTTAACAGAACTATTTTGGATTTATTTTCTTTTTTTGCTTCAGTGCACAGGAGAGACGCAAGCGAGAGGCCACGTGAGGGAGACGTCGTTAAAATACTGCCGTTGCTGCTGATGGTGGTGGGGTTGTGGTTTATTTAGCCCGCCCACCTGTCTGCCCTATAACAACTGCTCTCAGCCAGCAGCAGTGGCAGAGCAGGAGCCTCCTCAGAGAGGCAGAACACAGCTATATCACTAAATATGGATGCCAACATTGTTGTTATGGGGATGGACAGCGTTGGGAAATCAGGTAAAAACACGTTTTCACTGGAGATACAAGGTTACACTTATGCCCCCTTTTTTTGCACAGTGAACTAAAGTTTGTTTCTTGTTAGCGCTGACTGTGCGCCTGTTAACTCGGAGATTCATTGGAGAGTATGGCGATATTGGTAAGTGTACACGTCTACATATTTTAAATTAAATTAAATTGATTTCTTTATTTTGCTAACCTCAGTGCATTCCAGGTTTTCTTGATGATTAAACATTTCCTAAACTATTCTTTTGTGTCTTGCAGAATCCATCTATAGTCACAGTTTTATGGTGAATGGGAGGGAGATCACTCTAAGTATTTGGGATTCACCGTATTCTCAGGTAAGAACTTTGATCTAATTCTGGTTTGGTCCACTAATATATTATGCTGTTTCCTGGTACAATGTGTAACAATTAAAATCTTTCCAATATAAGTAAAAGGGAATGTATTAGTGGTATTATCCGTTAAAAGCAAAATGAGGCTACTCCTTTTATTCTAATAATGTTTTTATCACTGCCTTAAAGTGTAAAAAGCATTTGAATATTTGACACTGTTTATATTTGTAAGATCTTAATCTGTAAGTAGTAGAAATGGACTATCACAAAAGGGGAAAAAATATCAACAAGTGTCTTTGTACAATTGTAAAATACTTGAGCAGATGTGCTTTGTCACTTTCTGCCTGTGCATGTCGCTGTTTATGAACTTTAATGTCTGATTTTGCAGGATTCATCTGCAGAGTCGTCACTCTTTGAGAAGAAGGTTCGGTGGGCAGACGGCTTTGTTCTGGTCTACAGCATCTGCGACAGGGCCAGTTTCAACACAGTTAGCAGGCTCATTCAGACTATCAAATCCACCAAGTACTGCCACAGTGCAGATAAAGCACCCATAGTGATTGTGGGTAACAAAAGGGACCTGCACCACAGACGGACAGTGACAAGCGAGGAGGGCCGGCTGCTGGCTCTCAACACAGACTGCCAGTTCTATGAGGTGTCGGCCGCTGAGAACTACCACAGCGTGCTCATGGTGTTTCACGGCCTGGTGCACAGATTGAAGGATGCCAAGCTAACCATGAAGAAGCCTCTAAGGTTGAAGGGCATAGTAAAAAGCATGTCTGCAGTGTTTGCCAGGAGACGGACTGAGTCTTTTTAGTAAAAGTGTGACAAAAGAAGAGGAGGCTCCATCGGATGGATGTCTGCCAGTGAAAAATGACTGCATATGTGTACCCCNCCCCCCCCAAAAAAAAAAAAACTCTAAAGATGGTAGAAGCCATTATTCTTTAGAAAATATGGACGCAAAACAATATCAGAGGTTACAGATGTTTTCTGCACTTTAAGCTACACATAACTGATTAAATGGCATAACATAGTGTCATTATTTATCCAGTCACTCTCCATTTAGCATACCATGGTGTGCAGCAAGGTATTAACTATATTTGCAGTGTATGTGTTGTGGCTCTAGATCCAAAGAAATTCTATGCACAAAATAAATGTGCCTTTATTTATTATGTATATGCCAAAGATCATTCCTCAAGATTAAAGTGAAAGTTTGTATTGCAGGAAAAAGTGGCTGAAAAGTGCTCAATCCTTTAATTAATTATTGGAAGCGAGGTGCAACTATTTCTATTTATTCAAGTCTAAACACTAAAGGAACAAAAGAAGATACAAAGTGTTTTATATATTTATGTTTGGTTGTTTGGGTCAGTCCCTGAAATATATGGTTTTGCATAACATTTTAAAGGTTTTAAATAAAGTATGCGCAGAAAGACTTCCTGTTTTGCTTGCTTGTTTTACAGTTACAGACTCTAACACTCCAAAAGGAGTGATGATGATGAACACAATCTCAAAACTGCCTCACAATTTAACAGCACATGAGGGTTTGTGTTACAGTATGATTGCGTGCAGCCTGGGTTGTTTCAACTATCCAAGAATAGATTTGCACTTTTGTACAGTTTCCATGTCCACGTGATCACATTAACTCCCAATTTATTAATTGCACACTGCACTGGCTATACCACTTTTATGGTATAGCCAGTTATGGATTCTTGTACAAAAATATTTTACTGCAAATGTATTAAATTGACAGACCCTGTAAATAATAATAAAAAAAAAAACCCCTAAATAGTGCCAAATAGTAATGGGAAATGCTACTGCTGAACTTAAGTAATATCATACTGGAAGCCTGGATTTATCTCAAATTGAGCGTGAAAGTGTGCACGGGGTTCCTATACACGTCTTAAGAAACAGAATGCATTAAGGGAATACAAACAACAAAACAAAGTTTCATGTGATGAATGGATTCATATACTTTTCAAAACCTTTTGTTCTGCATTAGAAATGTCTATGATGTAGTAAACAAGGGTGAAAGGGGTGAAGCCATCAATTGAGCCACCCACTATGATTTGACTTTAATACATGGCTGACTAACGTATAAGTTGTCAGTCCCCTTGAAATAATATTGACACTTATTGCAAAGATATAGCCACTATAGAGGCCATAATACATTTAATAACTGTGTGAACCTGACTGGCTGAGGGTAATTTGATTAATTTCAAGCTATTAAAACACATTCAAGTTTTAATTTGACCCATCCCCATAAGCCACTATCTTTATGTATGTCTTTGAAAATATTACATGAAGGGGAAAATTATTAACCCTCAAGAAGACTGAGCTTGCAGACATGTTTAGCTGCCTCCACCTGATCAACAGTCTGCCATCCTCAGGAGCAAAGAGAAATCTTACTTACTTTGTAAAAGACAGAGAAGCCCAACTAGACAAAGAATGTACAGTAATACCTTCAATTCAATTCAATTCAATTCAATTCAATTCAATTCAATTTTATTTATATAGCGCCAAATCACAACAAACAGTCGCCTCAAGGCGCTTTGTATTGTGG
>JASGAU010365146.1:0-21168 GCA_030220045.1 Australoheros facetus
CTTTTAAAAAAAATTTAAATCTAAGGAGCCATTTGGGAGCCGAAAGAGCCGGCTCTTCTTTGGGAGCCGAGCCTAAAGAGCCGGCTCTCTGAAAAGAGCCCGAATTCCCATCACTACTGTGTAAAGCGCAACTTCCTCTGGCCCAGAGAGGGAGCCCCTCCCTCTCTGGTGTTTGTTTACTCACTGCAGTGTGCCTGTGCCCCCTCCCCTCCCGCTCAGTGTAGACGATCATATGCTACCAATCACATGTGACTTACACACACACACACACACACACACACACACACACACACACAAAAGAAAAACTAAAGAAACGGCTCACTACCAGGAGCCGGCTCCCATCGTTCCCTTCCAAGAGCCGACTCTTAGAGCCCGACCCATCACTAGCGGGGACACACAGGTTTACGTCCGATTGAGCTTGACAGATACAGGGGTTGGACAATGAAACTGAAACACCTGGTTTTAGACCACAATAAGCTTCCTCTTGCATCAACAGTTAATCCTGTTTGATGTGGTTCGTCCTTCTTGGTGGTATGCTGACATTACCCTGGATACCGTGGCTCTTGATACATCACAAAGACTTGCTGTCTTAGTCACAGATGCGCCAGCAAGACGTGCACCAACAATTTGTCCTCTTTTGAACTCTGGTAAGTCACCCATAATGTTGTGTGCATTGCAATCTTTTGTGCAAAACTGTGCTCTTACCCTGCTAATTGAACCTTCACACACTGCTCTTACTGGTGCAATGTGCAATTAATGAAGACTGGCCACCAGGCTGGTCCAGTTTAGCCATGAAACCTCCCACACTAAAACGGCAGGTGTTTCAGTTTCATTGTCCAACCCCTGTAGAGTATGTATTATAACATCACACACACACTCAGACACTGTAAGGTTTAAACTACTCCTATTTATTTCTAAATATTTATCTATTTCCTACAAGGTTACAATTATTTTAAATCACACTTCATGGAACAGGTTTGAGATAATAAAACTTGCATACAGATCAAACCCTGCTAGGAAGAACTACTTATATACTAAAAAGTCTTATGTTAGTGTCAGTGTTTTACTATCATCTAGAGGCAAAGATGTGATTTTGCAGTATGTGACCTACTTCGATGTAATGTTTGATGCTCCAGGCACCATTCAAGCTCGGACTAGCAAAAGTTAGCGCCAGTCAGATTCTTTTCTGTGCTCAGTTCTTGGTACACAGCTTTTAATCCAGAAAACACCCAATGAAAAATAAATGAAAGTCAAGTCATATACATGCTGTATCACAGTAAACTGTGTGCTGAGCGTGAAGGATGATTTAGTAATGACATGGCCTGTAGTTCTGACACGGAGGATAAAGCCCTTCACCAAAGAAATCATAGCTTACCGGCTCTCGCTATGCTGAGCACGTAGCATGCATCTATTGAGAGCAATACTTAGCTCAGAGTTTGGTGGTGTTTTCAAACACATAAATAAAGCTGTAATGCAGAGGCGGGAAGTAATGAAGTACAAATACTTCATTATTGTACTTAAGAAGAATTTTTAGGTATCTGTACTTAAGCATATATTTTTCTGACAACTTTTTACTTTTGCTCCCTACATTTTTACACAGATCCCTGTACTTTCTACTGCTCACGTTTTCAAAACAGGCTCGTTACTTTAGGTTTAACACATTTGAGGGAAGTTTTTATTTCCCAACATCAAACGGATTTGAGCTTAAATGGATTGAACAATAAGACATAGAAGACGTTCCTGTTGGTGTATAACCGGGGCTTTTTTACATAAAAAGAGATGAAAGTGGCAAAAAAACAAAAAACAAACTTTTAATTTATGCATCATCATTTATAGTGCTATACCCAGGGGTTAAATCTACTGGAGCTCACAAGAGAAATTATTGTGAGTTGTGATCTTAGGGTTCCCCTACCGAATCCCACTTTAATCCTGACTATACTCATTTTTCTGTTTACGTGTGAAAGCAAAGTAAAAAAAAAAAGTTTGTATTTCATGTACTAATATTCTTTTATTACTACAGTAATATGAATAGCTGGTTCTTACTTCAAGTACATTTCAGAGCCTGTACCTTTTCAGCTGAATCAGTACTTCAATTTTTACCAGGTTATTTCTTAGCACAGGTATCTGCACTTCTACTTAAGTAAAGAATGTCTGTACTTTTGACACCTCTGACTGTAAGGAATGTATGAAACTTTCACATGCAGCTGCAATTGTATCATAATCTCATGTGTACACTAATGCTAAACTTGGAGTAACCGCTGGAGTAAGAGTTTAGTGGTGCCAGTTACCTGTTGAATTCATTAAACTTAGCTTTGAAGTGAAGAACCTGGGGGAGTGTAAAAGTTTGATTCATCTGTCAGGACTAACAGCAGTGTTGAAAATAAGATTGACCTTCACCTTTGGGAATGCTGGGTTTGGTTCAAATGTGTGACATCAGCTCATGAGTAGAGTCATGAGTCAGGCCGTAGTTCCTTCAAAGATGATGCCTGAGTTGCGAGTGATTGAGAGTTCAGAGCTCTGAAAATCCAAAATGCAAAACTCACATATTCTCCACAACAAGAGCCCGCTGGCTGGAGAGTGACCCACTAGCAGTGGTGACCTTGCCTGTGCTGACTGTGGATGATCTCCCACAATCTAAACACATATCAATATTTAGCAAGAATAAATCTGATATTCAAATGTGACGCTTTCTATCTGTCTATGTGTTTGCTGACCCTGACGCAGATGGTCAACATGCCTTTCTATGCAAGTGCATACCAGAATAGGTTCCAGCTCCTTGACCCTGAACGAGATAAGAAATCCAGGCATGGGGTAGACTGCTTCTTTTATCCATATAAAACAAGCTATGAAGATAAAAACACAAGTCCCCCAGAAAAACAAACAAACAAACAAACAGCAGGGATATTCTTTTTCAGGGCTTCCTATAAATGAGGTCTGAGGTTACTGCGAACTTTGTAAACATGCATGTCAAGGCATGCGCACCCTTATGAACACTGCATGCTTTTAAAACAGTCTTTTAAGTGAGTGTAAGAGTATGCTGTATTGGAGACCAGGGCTTCCCTTACCTTATAATATGAGGTTATTAGCTCTAATCTCATTGCCATTATTGTATAATGACAATAATGGCATTCTATTCTATTCTATTCTATTCTATTCTACAATTGATTGGTATTGCCATCTAAATGAACACTTAAACCAAACTCTTATTTTTCTGTTCTTTCTTGAGTTTAGTTGATATTTTTGGTGCATTATTTCACAGTGACCTCAATCAGAACGATTTCCAAATTCAAATTACTGTTAAAATTAAAAGTATACATGTTCTCTCATTCATTACATGCTCAGTCAATTATAATATTTTCAAAACTCACCTCTTCCTGGTTATCTCCTCGGCAGGACGGTGGACCAAAGAATGAGGGAAGCTCAATAATATACAATAATCATTTAACAGGAAAATTAAATGGTTTGCCCCAGGAAAAAAAACATTTGATTTTTCTATTTCTTTTTTCCCTTTGGGGTTTGTTTTTAATGGCGATATTTTATTTTAAAAAATTTTTTTCTTGTGGTCACATGGACCCCCCAACCCACAGTAGAGCAGGGTAAATAAAGCAGCTAGTAGCTTTCCTTATCTGCCTTGTGTGGTGGTCCAGTCACCACCACACAACGCAGGCAACTGCTTGAGGCTTCAGACCAAAGGGAGGACCCAATAGCTGGGGTACTTTAAACTATGGGAGTGGGAATGTGTAAAGTTTGTGGTGACAGTAGGAGACCTGACCTCCATAAGGGGGCCCCACTTAACTCCACCTACAAGTAGCTGGCATGATTCTGTTTAAACAGAGACGCTTTAGTGACTCGAATAATTCTAAGAGTCGACCTGTTAGCACAGCTAGCACACTGAAAGAACAGAGAATGTGCAATACTGCCACTTCATAACCAGCCAACTTGGTCTCAGGCATTGTTACTGAAATGCACATGGAGCGTTTTCCCTGTCGTTTTATAGAAGTGCTGGTGTGATTATTTGCAACAGTTTTTACTTAGAGCCCCAGGAGACTCTAGAATTGCCACATTCTCAAGCCCGTTTGTTGAAAACTGGAATCAGGATGCTGAACTACAACAACAACAACAAAAAAATTATAGTCCAATGCTGTTGATGTTGAAAAAAAAAAAGGATTATTAGTCATATCACTGTATTTATAATCTGATCTTCAGCTGTTGATGAGGTGCTTTGGTGCCACTGTTGACCACTGAATAAAAATAACAGATATAAGCAGGGACTGTCCTCACATGCTAAGAAGTCAGCCATGTGGTAAAAACATTTTGCTGACGTGTGCCCTCTGGTGGGTGTTGGGTGGCATAAACAGTGGGAGAGACTTCTGACAGATAATGGACATCCACTCATCACATTGAATAAATAGCAATAACTACAAAGAGTAAACAACTCACTGCACTATTTCTAATTCAACATCATTCAGTGCATATTAAACCTGAACAGCATTAGAAGCCTGCTTAACCTGTACGGCCACTATATATGCTTGTTTTTCATTAGCTCTCAAATAAATGTGTAAAAACAAATGAGTATAATTATCTACACTAAGTGTTTTCAGGTACTTCCCTTGATTGTATTTACGGCTGCCGCCTGAGATTAGCTGCATTATTCATTGTTCTGTTAAGTATTTCACTGATGCGTTTTATCATTTGGTATAAAAAATGTCATAGAACAATGAAAGGAAATGTTGCTGATGGAAATACCCATTATTCATGCAAAGACAATAAAATCCAAGTCTATAATCTGTTAGGTATGCCTGTTGAACTACTCGTTAACACAAGTATCTATTCAGCCAATTAGAGCAGCAACTCATTGCATGCAGGCACATAGACATGATGAAGACAACCTGCTGAAGTTCAAACAGAACGGGCAAGAAGGATGATTTAAGTGACCGACTGTAGCCTGGTTGATGGTGCTAGATGGGCTGGTTCCTGTTCTGATCAGCAGTTTCTGAGTATTTCAGAATTTGCACACCTACTGGGACTTTTCCACACGACCATCGCTGCAGTTTACAGAGAAAATATCCAGAGCCTTGTTGATGTCAGATGCAGGTTGTGAGTTATCTGAGAAGAAGGCCAGGCTGCTTTGAGCTGATAGGAAGGCGACAGTTGCTCAAATAACCACTCGCTGTCATGGTCCTTGGCCTTGTGCCCAGTATTTTGTGTTTTTTGCTTTATTTTCACTGAGTCGTGTTCCCAGTTTGTTTTCCTTCTCAGTTCCTGTCTTGTTCTTTATTGTTACATTTTGATTTCCTAGTTCCCTTTGTCCCTGTCTCCCCTGCATCTGTGTTCTTGTGTCTCTTTTGTCTTTTTGTCATGTCCCTGACCGCCTGTGTTTTCGTATTGAGTTTTATTCTCAGTGTTGTTTCTAGTCTGCGTCTCTGTCCCGTGTCTGTTTCTCTTTGTCTGTTTTCCCCCTGCCTTGGTCCCTTTTTAGTTTCCTCTGTGTGCCAATCCCCCGCGTGGCCAAGTCTGCGTGTACCTTGTTAGATGTTTCCTGTTTTATTTTGACAGTCTCGTGTTCCCTGCACTTTGTGTTTAGTTTTTGCTTCCCCTGTGTTATTAGTTTCATTTCCACCTGTTGTTCCATGCTGTTTCCTCTTGCCCTAATTACCTGATGTGTATTTAAGCCCTCAGTTTTCGTCAGTTCTTAGTAGTGTTGTCTATGTTTCCTCTGCTGTGTGTCACCCTGCCTTTGTCAAACAAACAAACAAACAAACAAACAAACAAACAAACAAACAAACAAACAAACAAACAAACAAACAAACAGACAGACAGAGAAATATAATTAGGTTCTGGCTCCCTTTCAACCCTGTATAACTCTGTTCAGTCATCCTTTCTCAGTAAACAACCCTTTAGTTAAGTTTGCTTATGAGTCCTGCATTTTTGGGGTCTGCCCTCTCCTGCCACACAGCACACCATGACACTCGCTACAACCAAGATATGCAGAAGAACATCTCTGAATGCACAACATGTCGAACCTTGAAGGAGATGAGCTACAGCAGCACAATAACACACTGGTGCCACTCCTGTCAGTTAAGAACAGTAAACTGCAGCTACATTAGAGTAATGGAGCTTTCAGGCCCCTCTTCTGTGGAACCAGCTCCCAGTTTGGATTCAGGAGACAGACACCCTCTCAATTTTTAAGATTAGGCTTAAAACTTTCCTTTTTGATCAAGTTATGCTGCAATAGGCCGAGGCTGCTGGGGGGCTTCCCATGATGCACTGAGTGGTTCTTCTTTACTCACCCCTTGTCACTATGTGTTTATACATCACTTTGCATTTAATCATTAGCTGTTATTAATCTCTGGCTCTCTTCTACAGTGGGTCTTTTTCCTCTGGATTATTGTACCGTCTTTGGTTTACAATATTAAGTGCCTTGAATTGATGTTCTGGCATCTTCAGTAAATGAGTAATCACATCTGATAGGCAGGTTAAAATTGTCAAGAGCGTTCATTTTCATCTGCTTTAGCCTGGTGTTGCTTCCAGCTGACAGTATGGAGATACTTGCTCAGTAATAAGAACATGGTCCACTTACATCCTCAACACATCCCCCTTTATCCTTCTCTCCCTGTGATGCCTTCATGGTGTAGATGTTAAAGTTTCATACGTGGTACTTCAGCATCTATCTAGGGCTACTGAAGAGGAGTGACCATAAATGGAGTAACATTTTTCAGGCAGGTAATTTTGCTTACTTGTTATGTCCTAATTATTTCAAATAAGCCATGGTTACGTGAGAAACATCTGCTTGTTGAAGTGTCTTAATCCACAATTTCAGAATAGCAGCACAAGTCAGCTGATCCCAGCCTGTCCACAAAGTAAAGTCTATTGGACCTCACAATACAAATTATTATGGGACTTATTTCTAAGTGGTAAAATGAGATGAGATGAGATAAGATAAACTTTAATGATCCCACCTCGGGGGAAATTTGCACATTACAGCAGCTCAAGTACAGATAAGGATGAAATAAACTAAAATAGAATAAAATAGAAAACACTATCTATATAAAAAATATATCAATACACATATACATCAAAACACTATATACAGATATCAAAAACACTATATACGTGATTGATTATGTCCCTTGCAGCACCAGACCCCATCAATCCCATCTACTGACCCACTGCCAAATCCTGCTTTAACCCCTGTTCATAGGCAATGTTACCGGGTTAACTAGTTGGTCTGTCAGAAGAAATCAACCTTGTGTAGCAAAAAAAACAAAAAAACACACAAGATTACTTTAATTTCTAGTGGGTGGTGGCCTAGTGGATAAGTAGAGGTGACAATGTGACAAATAAACTTTGATTTGATTAGTGGAAAAAAAAAAACATTTGGAGAAATTTATTAAAAGTGAGCACAATGTCATCACTTACTTTAATCATTTACTTATGTATTTATATTTAATTAATGGCCAGTCAAAACAAAACACAGTTAGAAAATGTGATGAAAAGGAGGGCTCGTCCGGGATTTGAACCCGGGACCTCTCGCACCCTAAGCGAGAATCATACCCCTAGACCAACGAGCCACGTGACGTGCATGCCCACGCGCTTTAGATAGAAGATAATTTTACCGCTAGTCGATCTGTATTGTGATTGATATATTGTTGCGGATACTATCGTTAAAACACGACCACAAACACGTCCTTTCAAAATACAGCAGCCAACCGGAAACTGAGTATACTTTTATTTGAAAAATCAACCCCTTTTCAACTCCAAGGTTGCGTTCACTGGCGGGTGCTGAACGGTTAAAATGCGTTTTTTTCCCCCTTAAACACACACAAAAAATGAACCTGTAAGACTACATTTACACCAACGTTGTCTTTAGCCTTATCAAAAATTTGTGTTTCAACATTAAATAAACTTAATCCTCGGGTTTATGTTAGGTATCGGCTTGAGTTGATTGGAAAAGTCCGTTATTTGAACACAGACGGTTGTAACGTCGGTAAATAACCGCGAGAGGTCGGTAACAGTTGCCAGAAAGAAGAAGGAGCCGAAGAGCGAAACGAGACGAGAGGGTTCACCCCTTTCTACTTCCGTTCTTGCTTAAATCCTGTTGGACAGATGAGACTTCTTTAACAAGTAAGGGCAGTCATTGTTTCTCTGGCAAAATAATTCTCGTTATGTTATTAATGTAGGATTTCATGTTGTTCTTGGACTTTCATTTTCTTGCCATTACCCAGGCTGGATCTGTGTTTGAAAAAATGTTTTAACTTCATATAATTGATTTCATGTTTTTAACTCTACAGCTGTGGCCAGAAGCTTGCATACACTCACCATGGGCCTGAATGTCATGGTAATGATTTCTTTCAACTCTTCTTTTTCCAGGGTGGAATCATTGTACAGCACACATCTTTAATGACTTTAAAAAACAAGAATTGGTTGCACGTTTGAATTTATTTTGGATTGTTCTCTAATCCACATGGTCAAAAGTATACATGTAAACACTGAAATCTTTTAAAGTGACAAGCCCAAGGCCTATTAACTTCCCATTTGTGATCTTGATTGACTACAACTGGTTTTGCTCTTTGCCAGCATAAAAAGGGTTTGTTTGACATCACTCATTGTATTGACCAAAACTCAGAACAATAGGAATGAACAAGGAGCTCAGGGAAGCTCTAAGAAGGAGAACTGTAGATTTACACAAGTTGGGATGGTCTCTCGGGGCCATTTCTAAACAACTGCAGATTCCTCGGGCAGAACCAGGCTCAGGGAGGGGCAGCCATCTGCTGCGACCGGTTGGGGGTGAGGGGAGGGAGACAGGATAAAAGACAAGCTGTGGAAGAGAGCCAGAGATTAATAATAAATAGTGATTAAATGTAGAGTGACATATAAACACAGAGTGAAAAGAGGTGCATGAAAAAAGAAATATTCAGGGCATTAATGGAAACCCCCAGCAGCCTAGGCCTAGTATGTATGTATGTATAGTATAGATTACTTGGACGAGTCACCACTTTGCAGAAATCTGGAAAAAGACCTAAACTGTCACCCTCAGATGACAGAAAATTGGTTATGATGTTCAGGAACAACCCAGGAATCACCGAGACTCACCTAAGAACTAAAAACTGCTGGAACACCAGCATCACTGTCCACAGTGAAATGAGTTTTACATTGGACTGAGATAGTATGACCAAGAAAGAAACCCCTGCTCCAAAATCGATACCTTCAAGCTTGACTGAAATTTGCAGCTGTCCACACGGACAAGGCAAATGACTTCTGGAGAAACATTTTGTGGTCAGACCAGATTGAGCTATTTGGCCACAATGCCAACAGTTATGTTTGGAGGAGTAAAGGTGAGTTTTTCGAACAGAGAAGACTGTACCAACTGTCAGCCATAGTGGTGGAAAACATCATGCTCTGGAGCTGTTTTGCTGCCAGCGTTACTAATACATTGCAAACAGTGGATGGAATAACGAACAAGGAGGACTACCTTTAAATTCTTCAACTTCACCTAAAATCATCATCTAGATGGTTGAATCCATCCATCCATTAAATGCAGTTATACCCTCTCCCACCCCAGCACAGACTGCAATATGATACTATATTAACTGAGTACAAATAAATTACAGAATGCAATATTTGTCACTTTTTATTTGTAAATTGCAGGTGATGTCATTGCAGGATTCACCTTTATTTCTACTTATTTTAAAGCACACATGGTAGTGAGACATCAGTGGAACCATACAGACATGCAGTAACTGCTAAGGCTGGTCATTGTCATTAGAGCAGCCCATTAAAGTGATCCATTAGACTCATTATTGGAGGGTTTATAGATCAGTGGATTCAACTGAAAACCTGTCCAGACAACAGAGCAGCTTTAGTTTCTCTAATGACTGATGAGAGCATGTATGACAGCTGTGATAGCTGCAAAACACCGGAGTCGGAGCACATTTCACAAATCAGGTCGTGCATATTGAAGTCCCCGAAGTCCAGCAATGCACATTGCTGCTGTTACATAAAATTAGCTGCACCTCTGGTTATATTTTCATCGTGTCATATCAGGTACATAATAGATCCTGGCAAAATTAGTCACTGGCAGCACGCCAGAAACAAAAAGATTGTTTATTTGGAGCATTACATTAAGAGCAGATTTTGTTATGTGGACTATTTTATTTGTCTGACAAACAGAACATTTCAGAATGAGACCCTTTTCATACCTCACTCACTTTAGTATTGCTTTCATTAGATTCAGCTAAATACCCTTTTATTTTCCCCCAGTTCAGTGGCTTTTATTATTATTAACAAATTGCCTTAAGGAATTTAAAAATTTTAAAAGATTTGTAGCCTTACAAACAAAGTATTGTATCAACCAAGGCAGAAAAAATGGCAGAAAAAAGTCAGATTTCCGTAACATTAATCAAAAACCAAGCACACGACCACTATGACCTGCTGAGAGTAAATGAAGTTGTGCTTTGTCGTGTCCATAGACGCTTGTACGTGAGATGTGGAAGAACAGTGGAGGATGATGCCCCAGAGGCTCTCAGTGGAAGAGGTTGTGTGTAGCCGAAAGCAGCCTCAATACATACATCCAGTGCAGGCGGGGTTGGCACATATCTCACACTCATTCATATCAGTAGCCACTAGAAAGTACAAGAAAAACAAAAACAAACTTGAGTGAATATTATTAATCCCAGTTATAAAATACTTTTGTTCTACCCAAGAGGCTGCTTTCCAGTTTTATAAATTACTGTTAATAGTGATAATAATTTGCTTTTATTACAGCAACAAGTGTCTGTGTGCAACGGCCTCCACAGACCCTACTGTGTAGTTTTTAATAAGCCCTTCACCTGGTGTTATCCTTTTATAGGCATTTTCATGGTGCAACACTTGTAGGATGCTTCTATTACAATGTGTAAACAATGGATTCTAGGAATCTATTTGAGGAATCCATCTAAACATTGTGCTTCTTATCTGCGTCTTTAATCTTGAGTCTGAGAGAGAGTGTGTGTCTGAGTAATAAAACTAAAGATTAAACAGTGACTAGAAGAGCTGGCTTGTGATTGCTTCCTGTTTAAATTCTGGCAAAGGCAGAATATCGAGACTGGCTCAGCAACTGGAGCTCAGGTGGTTGAGAACACAGTATGCATAATATAAAGCTACCCAGCAAAACCAGTTTGTTTGCTTACCACAAAACCCTAAAAACACGGGGAATAACTAACCAAGATTTAACCAAGCAACATTTAACATGCAAATTGGCCGGCGAGCGTTAGAAGGGCTCAAAGACATATTTGTTTTATATTAGGAAAGAATGAATTTCCCGGGCAGCACCGTGGCGCAGCGGTTAACACCTTTCTGTGTGGAGTTTGCATTTATTCTGGCATCCTCCCACAGTCCAAAGACATGCAGTTAGTGGGGCTAGGTTATTTGGTGATCCTAAATTGCCAATAGGTGTGAATGCGAGTTCGGATGGTTGTCCGGCTCTCTGTGTTGGCCCTGCCTCTCGCCCTATTGAAGCTGGGATAGCTCCAGCTATAGATTGGATAGGGAAATAGTAAAAATACTGATTTAAAGACTAAAACAAAATTTTTGTCCTTAAAAACTGTAAAGTTTTAAACAAAAATATTACACAAGACTGTTATTATATACTAAAACATAAACACAAGCAAGCAATGTTAATGACTTTCAGTTTAAATGCCAAATGAGCCACTTGCATAATTTCTTATTTGTGCATTATATTTTGCAGCAAGCTGTCGAGAAATAAATAGGAGTAGCAAGAGGAACACAATGTAATACCATAATGTATTTGTGACCAAAATAATTAGATATTCCATCTGACTCATCTTACACAGATTTGAGAAAACAGCTCCGGCTTCATCCCTTTGGCACACTGGCCGAAACACCTGCGGCAGAAGAGGGTTGGCACACACAGCTCTGACAGTGTTTGTGTCAAGGTGACGACCAACATTGTCATCTAAAGCTGTAATTTTTTTGAGCTGTTTCACAGCCTCCAGTGGGAAACGTCTGTCTCCAGCCTGCAGGGAGAGGGACAAGACGTTTCAATTAGGCGCAATACAAACCTTATTTTTTTATAATGTCAGGTCAAAAAGCTGAAATTATCATTGTATTCTCAGAGATGAATCAGAGGATAGGACAATAATTTCAGGACAGATTGAACATAAATGGGTTGAGTGATTTTTCTCGAAATTAATGTTTTATCTAAGAAGGACAAAACCAGCCTTACTTCAAATAGCCCTGACAATATCAATCGCATGCTGCTATGCCTGAAATGCATTAAAATGCATAAAAAAGGACAAAAGAGCTTGAAAAGAAACTTAGATAAGCAGTATTTCCAAAAACAAACGATACTCACCCTAACCCACACTCCCAGAGCTCCACTGCACACACACACGGCCAAAACAAGAGCAACAAGCACTCTCATTTTAAAATGGTGCAAAGATACCTCTTGTTTTATGAATTCCTTCTTCTGCGCTTGATGCTGTTGAGACAGCAGATCTGGAAAAGGTGAGCTCACCAAAAACCAATGAAATGGAAAAGCTTTTATAGAGATTTTCAAACATTAGGGAGGAGACTTGTAAGCACAACACTGATGATGGGAAGGACATGGTAGCAGGTGCTCACTTGTGAAAAACACTTTACAGTCATAATAAAATTAAAAGGTTTGATAACCATTTGTGAGTTCAAGCACACTAGATCCTCTTTTTTTTTTTTAATAAACGCTATCTTGTAATCTGTTTATAACATCCATCTGTGTTGTTTCCTGCGTCAGCACAATATTTTATTATTGACTTTGGGTTTCAGACCAGCGCATCTGATACCTCAATACCAGCTAATAAATCTCATCCCTTGTCAGTGCCATCTGATAAGGAAGCAGCTATGTGCGTACACAGCTGATGAGGTTACTTGTTTAGAGGCATGTGTAAATTATAAAATTTCACAAACTGGCAACAGATAGGTATCACTGGAACACAGGTGTCATTTCAGATCAAATATTCTTATTTAAAGTCTGACAGTCAAGTCTGTGATGGCAGTGTGAGTCACAATTTAGAGAGCGCTCATCAACAATGAGTTATAGCTGACTGAATGAACTGTATGATTTCAAAAGTCATGAAATGTATCGAGTTTTGCAGGCTTTACTTTTGCCGAGTTAAAAGCTTTAACTTTTTTTTTCTTCTATTTTTTTATGACCTTGAGAAAGATAGCAGGAGACTAAGATTCAAAGCTATTATTCTGCTGCAGGGAACTGTATTTTAATTTAATTTAATTTTTTTAAATAAAGCAATAAATGGTGTTGTAGGGCTGCAAAACATCTGGACATAAAAATGAGCAATATTTGAATAGATTGAGCTGCTTATGTGATTTCAGTGACTTTTGTCAGTGGACTGTGAAAAAAAGTGGTTATTTTTAAAATAAAAATGTATTTAAGCAGATAACATGCGTGTAAGTGTTATCAAATCTATGATGAGAACAATACAGGAAGAACACTTCAGGGATGCAGATGAATACAAGTGAACAGTATTAAATATAGATACATTTATTAAAGAATATGGTTTGACATTAAGAAGAAGGGGCAAAAAGAAAGGCAAATTAAAGCTAAAAGCAGCTGTGCTGTCCTTGCATCCTATAGCCAAAACACCCAGCACCATAAACAGACAGCAAATTGGTCACAAAGAAGGTGTTGCACCGAAAACCTACTTGCGATTGCTTTGGTTGCCAGCAGATTGCTGCAGCCACCTGTAGTTTGCATGCAAGGTACCAACTTGTCTGAAAATCCTCGCTAACTACTTGCCAAGCAGTAGTAAAACTGTTAAAAGTGTGACACAAACTAGAAATGGCAGTTGGCAAGTGTTTGCAGACAAGACTACATCTTCCATGTAAACCAATTTCAATTCAATTCAATTCAATTCAATTTTATTTATATAGCGCCAAATCACAACAAACAGTCGCCTCAAGGCCTCAAACCACAGGTGACCACAGCAACCTGCAGGTAACCAAAGCAATTGCAAGGACGTTTTCGGTGCAGCATTGTATACCTCTTTGTGACCTCTTTTACTTTTCGATATTTTTCCTTAGTGACCAATGGTTGCCAAAGGGTTGTTAACCTGGTTTCTAGACCTGTGTCATTGGGGTCTTGCTTTCAGCCAACCTCAAATAATGCATTAATCTTATATAGTGCTTTTCTAGACACCCAAATCTAGACACCCATGCACTATTCATTCACACCTCAATCATACTTGGTGGTAGTAAGCTACTAATGTAGCCACAGCTGCCCTGTCTGACAGAGGTGGGGCTGCCAATTTGCGCCTACGGCCCCTCCGACCACCCACTGAACAGAGTAGAGCGCTCAGAGAGTTCACTTTAAATCTGACTACAACAACTATGAGCTCACCTGCTGTGTCACTACCATGCGAGACCTTCCAAGTCCCTTCACTTCACTTCCAGTGAACAGCTTTGTCACAGACAACTTATTCCTCTTCTATTAGGCTATTATTTATTTAGTTATCGCTCTCTTTTCATTACAATACTGCGAATCAACAGCTGGACAAATCATTTAATGTAATGTGCTAGGACTTAATTACACCTCCGCACGTCAAAACACATCAAACCCAGAAATTCAACAGCAGCTCATTCACATCATGCAGCTCACGGCCATAAACAACAGACGCTTTGAAGGCAAGCATCGAGTACACTGAGGAGTGACTGAGGTCAGCATGCAACGCACGTAGGCCCCATAAATATCTCCACCTATGTGAAAGTCTCTTTGTTATCTGTTTCTCTCGATTTTTAGATTTTCATTGTTTTTATTTCATTGCTTAACTAGAAAAAAAACAAAACAAAACAACAACAACAAAAAAACACTACAGTGAACAAACTCTTTTTCACATGAAATGTGGCCAGGTCACAGCGTTACATAAATGTTTTGGCACCTGTTTTTTATGCCACACTTGACAAGAAGGGATAAATGGGCAACAAACATGGACAAAATATACACGACAGCAGCTTGTTAAACCTGCAAACTACATGTACTTCAGGACATCTCTGAATCCTCTTCTGTTATCCATCTTTCATTGGAAAACACTGTGGTAATTTAAACTAATGTAAAGAAATAAACAAACAAGAAAAAAAAAATTCCTACAGCTACAAGCTCAGCGCATGCACAGCGCATGCACAGCTCGGAAATAAATGAGCTTTAGTCTGGGCAAGATGCTAACTTGTGATCCCTTTGGGACATGGAATAGAATACAATAAAATGCCTTTATTTGTCATTATACAGAATGTACAATGAGATTGGAGGGTGACTCCTGTTCATTGTAGAAAGTTACACGTTTAAAAATATAAGATAAAACTTCTAAAAATATACAGAAAATAAAATAGAATGCATAAAAAATATATACATTATGAAAAAATAAATAAGTATATACATATAAAAATGAAGATGGGTGAGTATTGCACTTTGGTGAATGAATTTGGTGTGAGTTTTGATTATGAGATTTGGGTAGTGGTTTTGAGAATTTAAGTGTGGAAGCCTAGGCCTATTGTAGCATAACTAAGGGAGGGCTCAGGGTCACCTGATCCAGCCCTAACTATAAGCTTGATCAAAAAGGAAAGTTTTAAGCCTAATCTTAAAAATAGAGAGGGTGTCTGTCTCCCTAATTCAGGAGCTGGTTCCACAGGAGAGGATCCTGAAAGCTGAAGGCTCTGCTTCCCATTCAATTTTTAAATACCCTACACTGGAAAATTACCTATCTAAATATAAGTTAAAAAATAGTTAATTCGGAAAGATTATTACACTTGTAAGATTACACTTGTAAGATTTCTTGAAATCAGACAAAATATCTATATCACTTTCAAAACAAGATAAAAATACTTTTGGCTGAATATAAGATCATCAGACTTAGTTAGATAGTCAATTTTTGCAGCGTAGGAGCCACAAGTAAGCCAGGAATCTGAGAGTGAAGTGCTCTGTTGGGTTAATATGGTTCTATGAGGTCTTTAAGATAAGACGGGGCCTGTTTATGGTGGATATTACAAACTACGCAGCTCAAACAGACAAGCAAACTGAAAAAAAAAAAATCAAGATAATTGTGACGGCAGGTTCACAGTCATGGGATGGTGGTTCATCATTAATCATTCTGCAGTGAAATGCCAGAAGTGTTGTTGCTAATGGTCAGGAATGAAAATTTTATATCTAATCTGCAAGGAAAACCACATGTGATATGTATCCAGGGAACATGGTTAAAACCCGAGTTGGACTTTGTTATACGGTATGTGGATATACAGCTGTTAGTACCAGTGCTGCACCAAGAAGATAAAATTGTAGTTAATTATATAGACAAGGCAGAGCTGTTGGCCCAGACAGTACTAAAGAATCATAGCTCAGGTAATCTGTCAGATATTGCTAAACAGTACAGGAATAGGATGCTTGCAGAGAATACTAGAGTTAAAAGAACTGAATCAGGAGATAGTTCAGCTTTACCTTTTAGCATATTTGAATTAAGAAGAGCTTTAATAAATGCTCATCAGACCTCTCCAGTGAAAGATGGGATATATTACACTATGTTGGAACACATGGATTTTGACTCACTCACAGTTCTGAAATTGTTTAATGCAGTTTGGGAGTCACGCATAATACCGTCTACATGGAAGTAGTCTGTTACTGTCCCAGTTTTAAAACATGGGAAAGATCCATCAGACCCATCAAGGTACAGACCAATTGCGTTAACGTCTCAGTTGGGTAAAACTATGGAAAGGATGATCACTGAGAGACTCACTTATCTGTTAGAAAGCAAACGTCTTTTTTCACTATATCAAAGTGGTTTCTGTAAAGGTAGAAACACAATGGATGCTGTTTTAGGCCTGGAGTCTGAGATCAGGAAGGCTCAGACCAACAGAGAGTTGGTTGTAGCAGTCTTTTCTGATGTTGAAAAGGGGTACAACATGTTGTGGAAGGAGACACTTTTAATTAAGCTGAACAGGTTAGGTGTAGGGGGTAGGCTATATAACTCAGTGTCAGATTTCTTGTTTGGAAGAACTATAGAAGTTAGGGTAGGCAATAAATATTCTAAATTATATACAGTAGAAAATGGGATGCCACAGGGCAGTGTGTGCAGTCCACTGTTATTTAATATAATGATTAATGACATTTTTGGAAATATAAAACAGGGAATAGGCAAATCTCTGTATGCAGATGATGGAGTACTCTGGATCAGAGGCCGGAACCTTAGCTATGTACAAAGGAAAATGCAGACAGCAATACATGTAGTAGAGCAATTGTCTGATGCATGGAAATTTAGACTTTCAGTGGCAAAGACTCAAGTAATATGTTTCTCTAAATGGCATAAGCTACTGGCTTTAAGGCTGTATGGCCAAACAGGTTAATATAGTTAGATTTCTAGAAGTTCTTTTGGATAAAGCTCACTTGGAGACCCTATATAGATAAAATTAAAGCACAATGTAAGATCAACAATCATTTACATTGTTTATCAGGTTGGACTTGGGGGCAGTCATTGCAAAACATAGTCAAGCTATAGTCAAGTGTTGACCTTAATGAGGTCAACACTTGACTATAGCTTACATGTCTGCAGCAGAGAGCAATTTAAAACTTCTGGGCGCAGAACAAACCCAAACCCTCAGAATTTGTAGTGGCGCATTTAAAACATTAGCAGCTGTGCAGGTGGAAATGGGAGGAAGCTTATGCTTACATACTGGGTCAATGCACAGGGGCATAATGAAACCTGACCATCTTGCAAGAGCGCTGGGAGCACAGTGAAACCAACTTTATGAGCTTTGGGTTGGTTTCAAATATAAAGACTGAGCAGCTAGGCTTACATTATGTATTGCCCAACAGTCCCTTACTCATCTCTTGCTCCTTGGGTGCTTGTTAGGCCATCTGTGGACTTATACATATTAGCATTAGCAAGCAGTCATCCGATACCCAGTTCTTCCGGTCGTCTGATTGGCTTTTGTAGCCGTGCCCATTTGTGGTGACAGCGATCAGTTACGATAACAAACTGCTGAAATTCTCAACTTGTCGCAACGATACTTCAACCCTGGCACAGTGCCAGGCTGTTAACTCCTTGCTCAAACCCTGTTAATGTCATTTGTATTCTGTATGCAATGAGTGAATTGCAGCTCAGAAATAAAGGAGCTTCTGTCTGGGGAAGGTGCTACCCTTGGTGTTCGCTCTGGTGTGCTGCCTGCTGCGGTTCCATCTTTCCCTTAGATCTGGTGCCGGCAACACGTTCTGCAAATTGATAGCAGGAAACCTTTTTCTTATCTTAAAAATGTTGCATAAACACTCCGACACTTGAAGGTTAAACTACACTGGCATGCACAGAGATGGCTATAACTATTAAGTTACCAGCCAAGCATTGTTAGGAAAAATCAATAAATAATGTGTTATCTTTTCATTGATTTTTCACACTAAGTGTTATGTAACTGCTTTCTGTCTGGAGCATGTGCAGTAGTGTTCAAAACTTTGTCACAAATGAGTAGACAGCAAACAGGCTTGAGGTGGAACGTCTGAGTCTGAGAGTTTTAAGGAAAACTACCAGGTCCTTAATATCTCTGAGATAAAAGAGATGACTTCAAGAGAACAAAGGAGATGGTCCACATCCCCCTGCGTACATGAATAAACAAGGGAAAGCATGGACAGGATAGCTCTTGAAGTCTACAACACCTTCCAGACATGCTCTACTTTTAAATTTTAGCAAAAGAGTCTGAGCATGTCATCATTTTGTTTGAACAAACACCATGGTCACTTCTGTCAGAAGTAATCAATATCACCACAGACATAGATTACTTATGCTGTTGATGTTGCCCACAGCTTTGTTCAAACATTTCCATGACACTGACAAAGAAAGTCATGCTACGTGCTCAGCATAATTTACATATGCAAAAGACGTGTTGCACCTGTGTCTGGAAGAACACTGAATGTAGTGATATGCATCCACAATTTAAAGAAATTCAGTTCTCATATTCTGCAGCTGTCACGATCAGCTGTGTGGAATGTGGTAGTTGTTTACAGACCCAAATGCAGTATTCAGGAGAAGGAAAGTGAACATTTAATGCTTGAGCAATGAAAAACAAACAAAACAGTCCAGAAACAGAACACAAAACCCAAAAGCCACAAGGAATAAATACACTCAGGGTGGAAACACTGCAGCAATGTGGGGCGGCTGAGACAGTGAATATAAAAGGTAATGAGGCTAGGGGAAACAGGTGGGAAACACAGTGGGAACAAATCAGGGATAATGAGAAAAGGGAAGTAGAACACAATATCAAGCACAGCTGACAGACTACCAAAGTAAAACAGGAAGTAACTAAACAGAGATGAAGATTAGAACAAACAAACTTGACACAGCGGGGCACAAAGGGGAAGACTAAACACAACACAAAATAAACCTAAAGCAGAATACTCATGAAAATAACCAGAAAGTGAAACAAGGGACTAGGACTCCAGATATTTGTGGCAAACAAGACAAACAAAACAATAGCGAACAAACTGAGAACGATCAAAATGTTAAAAACAGAAATTCAGTTCACAGTTCACAGTTCACAACAGAAAACCCGTAGTCCAAAACCCCTGACCATGACAGCAGCTGGTCCCACCCCTTGCACACAAGCTCAGAGAGAGGGCTGGGGATGGGAGGTAATAATGTGCTTACTGAAATCTGAAATCAGAACATTCATCTTGTTAGTGAGCTTTGCAGCTCTCACAAGAGACGTACCAAGATGCAATTGTGTGTGTGTGTCCATGCGTCAGTGCATTAATACAGCTCCTTCTCATCTGATGTGTTGAAATTATGCAAATTTTAATAGATTGAGTAATATTGCAATCATGACTTGTAAAGGAAATTGATCGAGTTAGTCAGACATTAAGTTGACAAGTTCAAATGCCATCTGATTAATGGAAAGGAGTGGTTGTCCTAGAGGAGCTTCATTGGGTCTGACCTGGTGACATCACTTTTAACAAGGCACAAATCTGAACTGCATTCAGTCACATTAAAGGATAGGCACGCACATGATTATAACATACTGGGATATGGTGGCAAATATTGCAGTCTCACTCACTGTCACGAATCTGGGAATGACAGAATCCAATTAACAGATTGATGAATCCACTAATATCTGCGGGCCTATTCCATGACGGAAAAGGGCTTATACGTCAAACTTGCTCTTGCAGGCCTCTTACACTTCACACGCAAAACAAAATACTTGTTTCACAAGAAGCTAAAATAGGCCCGGCTCCCATAGAAACTACTGCTAAATACAGAATCACCATATGGATCATTCTAACTAGCTGTGTGATAGTATAGTGAAGCCTGTGTATTTTCAGAACAGAGCTTCCAAACCTCATCACTATCTGTGTTAGTTAACAGAGTAAGAAGGCTAGCAGTATTTTCTCAAGGACACCACACACCCTGGCTACTCACTGTTTAAAGTGTTGCCATCCAGTGAATGGCTCAGAACAGTCTATTAGTGTGGGATCTTATTAAGAAACAGCTTGTCCCCCAGAGTTATAGCCTTCATCACACTCCTCTCCTGTGTGAATACAGAAGAGAACAAAAGAAGAGCAAGTACACACACAAGCACAAATATCAAGAACTGTGACACGCATGCACACGTTAACACACCCACCCTCAGGGGCTGTTATCACAGAGTTCACAGAGGACCGCTGTGGATATGTAAATTAGGAAATGTGATTGAACTAAATAAGTGCCTGTTATCTTTAAATCTCTACCTGCAGAAGTGTCATTAAAAAATCCCCACTATACTTCTGTCCTCTGGTACTGCTTTTTTTTTTTTTATTAATTTTTGTTGTGTGTTTACATCATAGTAGAGATTAGTTAAAAGAATAGATATATATATCAATCACTTATAAAGCTCCAAAAACCAAAATCTGCCTCGCTAGCAACTCATTATTACTTTATTATTGTGCATGTGGCAGGACTGGTATACTGCGAGTTCACTGGTGCCCTGAACTGAGAGCATGTCTGTTTAATGAGGTAGTTTAGGTGCATAAATTAAATTATTCACAGTGGTAAATGTTGACATGCTGCATATTTTTGTCATGGTCCTGGGCCGGTGGCCCAGTGTTTTGTTTTCTTGGTTTTGTTTCAGTTATTTCTCTGATTATGTTATTGGTTTTCTTTTGTATTCCTTGGT